>PVLA01005197.1:0-153551 GCA_004027455.1 Hydrochoerus hydrochaeris | reverse complement strand
TTTTTTTTTTTTTTTTTTTTTTTTTTTTTTTTTTTTTTTTTTTTTTTTTTTTTTTTTTTTTTTTTTTTTTTTTTTTTTTTTTTTTTTTTTTTTTTTTTTTTTTTTTTTTTTTTTTTGTCTTTTTGAGATAGGGTCTCACTATGCTGTTCTGGCTGGCCTTGAGCTCACTTTGTAGCCCAGGCTGGTCTCGAACTCACAATGATCCTCCTGTCTCAGCCTCCCAAGTACTGGGATTATAGGCATGAGCAGCCACGCCCGACTTCCTTCTTTATATTCTTTATTGAATGTTTGTCACCTTTTTTTGTGTTCTTCCCTTCTTCTGTCTGTATCTTCCTGAGAGATGCTTAGTATTTCTTTTATTACTCTACTCATATGTTGCTTTACCTGATTTAATATTTCAGTTTTGAGCTCATCTACAAGGTCCCAAAGATATCTCTTAATGTCCACTGAAGCCATGTCTGATGTGTGTTTGCCGCCCTCAGACTCCCTTGTGTTTTCCTCTCCTGGACCAGTGCTCCTCTTGCTTCTCTCTCCTGTCATGGTTCCAGCTTCCTCCACACAGGTGTACAGTTCAGGTCCCAGCCCCCTTCCCTGTTGGCCATGTTTCCTCTGAAGCATGCTGGTGAGGGACCTCCACCCTCGCCTGCCTGCTCTTGTCACTGAGATGTAAGCAGGGGTTGCCTATGCCTGCCCCTCCCCACCAGGCCAGCCAAACTTCAGGAGCCTTCACCAGGTTAGTGGGTGCTAGGCACAGGGAATCGATTTGGGACGGCTCATTGGGTCCCAGCCAGAGGTGTGGTCCAGTCCAAGCAAATCCCACAAATCTGCTCTGGGGAGGGAGCAACCAACTGAAGTCACTGTTGCTCCCAGTTCAGGCTCCTCTTGCCCGATTCCAACATGTCGCCCATTTGATTGCGCCCTTCCCGTGGGGGGGGGGTCTCATTCCCAGCAAAGACTTTGGATTAATAAAGGTCCCTTCGCCAGCTCTGCTCTCCATTTGGCTCACCAACCCCTGACTTCAGCGCTGCTGTGCTTCCTGTGAGTGGCAGTGGGAACAAGTTGGGTGGCTCTGCCGGCCAGCACGGATTCAAGCTGGTGCAAATTCAGGCTGGCGCAAACTTGGTGGGTGGCAGCAAAAACACTGTGTCTTATAATTTTTAGCTGTTCCAGTTGTAGTCCTGATGTGTTTGACGAGCTTTTTTACATTTTAATTTCTTCTTGTGTCAAGAAGATCCATCTCCCTCTGTCTGGGTCTCTCTAGGATGTTTTGTTCTGGCATATGAGTTATTTCTCCCTGGAGGCTTTGTATTTTGTTGCTCACTGATCAGCCATCTTTAGCACTCTCTAATTTCCATTTTCAATGCACTATGTTCTTGTGCTGAATTTCTGGAATCTTGATTATTATATTCTCATTGTGGATTTATTTTGCTCATGGATATTTGGGTTTCTATATGCTTCACTCATTTATATGTTGAATTCTTTATCCATCTTTGGGAAGTCTTCTGCCATTCTTTCTGTGGAGAAGTTTTTTTTAAATAGCATTTACACTATTTTCAGCAATATCATTAACCTCAATCAATCTTATGTTCTTCTTTGCTTTATCTGCTAGCTGTTGGATTGATTTTTCATGGTCCCTTACTATTTTTAAGATACCTGTCTTTTCATGGTTGCTAGCTGCAACTCTGTCTTCTTGATTTGATATTCTACCCTCACCTTCATTCAATCTGTTGCATATACTTTCAATGGAGTTTTAAATCTGGATTTCTGTTTGGATATTTCATGGATTCCATTTCTTTCCTATGATAGGCACTCATGGTTTCCATCATTTTCCTAAGTGTCTCTATTTTTTCATCTTTTTCTGCTCTGCTGTCTTTCATTTGGACCATCAATTTTTTTTTTGTTCACCACAGAGTTTATTTTTTCTATAGCCTCATCCATTTGTATTTTCATTTCTTCTTCTATCAGAAAGTTCCAGTGTGTGGCTCCTAATTTCCTCTATCTCATTGTATTCTGTACTTATCTGGGTGGGTTGGAGGTATGGGGTTACATTTTGCTTTCATAGCTTGTCATTTTGTATTTTGTATTTTAATTCATTTTCTGTGTTGATACTTGCAGATTTCTTATGATAAATAGCTTTATCCCTAGAATTGAGTCTCCCTAAAAAATGACTATTCCTCAGGGATGTCTTCTAGGTGTAGGCAGTTCTGGGGCTTTGTGTGTATCCCAATAAGCAATGTATTAAGGAAGAGAATATGCTATTTGGCTCAGCACCCATTCCTTTGGTGCCAGATTATGATGATAGTTATGTCCCTTGACAACTACAGTATTGTCATACAAGGGCAAAAAACTATATAACAGGTATGACATCTTGGCTAAAGTAGTACAGTTAGCAATAACAATAGCATAAGCATAACCTAGCTAGGTAACTGTGGTAACTATTAACCTAATACCTTTAACCATAGGAGGAAGTTCTACAGTTATATAACAAAACCCAACTTACACCAGCAACTTGTATGTAATGATTTTCCCTCTAGCAGAGTGATTTTACCCTGTACAGGAGTATTTAAGTGGGAGAGGGGACAATATAGAGAGAAAGATAAGGATAAATATAGTAGAAGCAAAGATAGAGGTCAAAGGATGTCACCCATGTTTTGGGAAACTGGAGAACACTGGAGAAAAAGAATGAAAGAGAAGGCAAAAGAATATTGAAGTGAACCAGAAAGGAAAAGTCAATGTTCACTCATTATGAAAATATCATGAAATCAGGCCAGAAATAGAGCTCAGTGGCATAAGCACCTGCCTGGCAAGGGCAAGATCCTGAGTTCAATTTCTGGTACAAAAAAAAAAAGAGAAAAGAAAAAGAAAATATGAAATTAAGAGATATAGTTGAGGAAAGAAAGAAACAAATAGATAAGAAAATAGAAGCAAAAAGGTAAGAAACCTAAATAGTGAAAAATAAAAAGGGAAAAAAATACCAAACCCAACAGAATAAGGAAAGCTAATCAAAGAAAGAAAGAAAATGAATAAAATTTCCCTAGTGTCCACAGTTCTGTGGTAGTGCCCAAGCTGGATCCCAGAAACGTGCAGTCGAATCCTGCCCAGTTTGCAGTAGGATTTGTACTCGGTATGAGGATGATCTTGGGCTCTTGGTGTGGGGGCTGGGACTGTTCTTAAGCTGATGACATTATGGATGTTCACTTCTCCGTACCGTGGCTGTCTCTATTGTGCTCTCCCAGTTGCTACAGTGCCCTTGGGTAGAGAAAGCCCAGGCTTATTCCCAGACCTGCATACAGTTGGATCCTTCCAGACCTTGCATAGCTTCTTCCTCTGTTCCACACCACTGACTCTTCTTATATGCTGGTTGTCGGGTGGGGGGAGTTTCCTTGTCCCACTGCAGGCCACGGCTGCTTGCCCATTTATGCTGCTGGACCAGGCTGATTTGTTGGTCTCAGATCGGAGGACACTTCCAGTTCTTTGTATTTAAGGCTAAGACTTTTTTCCTTCCTGTCAGCAGAATTCCCCATAGTTTTCTCTGGCCTCTTGGTAGTCTACTGTGACTAGATGGCCCTTCCCTCATTCCACTCTGGAATGCTGACAGTGAAGTGACCCAGGACTGTTCCACTACTGGAATTTGTCCTGAGCCTTTTGAAATAACATGGCCCCACCCACCTGCTTCTGCCCCATGTGTCTGTGTGCCAGAATACAGCACTCCACTCACCAGCCACTAGCTTGTAGTTCCGCTACTGTCTCAGGCTTTTCCTGTGACGATCTTTTACATTTAGGATTTCTTTTTGGGCTTCTTAATACTTTCATTTCTGCTTCTTTGCCCATCTGTTCTTCATGCTGTCTACTTTATCTATTACAGGTCTTAGCACATTAATTATAGTTCTGAGTTCTTTGTCTGACACAAACTTAAATATCACATGGCTTCCTCTTATATAAGAAACCCAAAGTGTAAATCAGTTAAAGAGCAAAATCAAACATAAGAAGCGGGGGGGGGGGGGAGGAGCAGGGAGATAGAACTTCTATAAAAGGGGAGGGGAGCAAAAGAAAAAGGAAGAAGGAAGAGAGGGGATGGAAAAGGGATGTAGAAATAATTAAGTTGTGTTATGTGCATGTACCAAATCTCCACAATGAATGCAGTCATTATGTACTGCAAATATGTACTAATTCAAAAAACTCCTGGTCTGATAATTGCAATGTCTCTACTATATCTGAATCTGTTCTGATGCTTGCTCTGTTTCTTCAAAGTGTGCCTCATAATTTTTTGATAACTAGATATGATATACAGGGTAAAAAGAACTGCTAAAATCAGGCCTTTGGCAATGTGGTAAGGTATGAGGTGATGGAAACAGTTCTCTAGTCCTATGATGAGGTCTCAGTCTTTTAATGAGTCTGTGCTTTTGTGTCCTTCCCCCTGTCTCCTTGCGTGGGAGAGGATGACTAGAGAGCTGGAAGTAGGTATTCTCCTTCTTCCATTTCAGTTAGATAAGTGCTCACCAGGTTAGCCTTTGGTTAAACATTTTCTGAGGGTGGATTTAGTTAAAAAAAACAAGCTTTACTGGAGTGTTTCAAGTATGTTCTTACCCCTGCCTTCTGGAAGCCCTTAAACTAGATGAGATTTTTCTTCAGTAAACACTAAGGATCTCTTCCAACTCCTGGGGATAAAACTTGCAAAAGTGTGGAGGAACCTCCATCCCATGACTAGATCACTCAAGGGATCTCTCTCTCTCTCTCTCTCTCTCTCTCTCTCTCCCTGTCTCTCTCTCTCTCTTTCTCTCTGTCTCTCTCTCTGGACCACCTGGACAACTCTTCTTGAATAGAGAACAGTTACCTCCACTTTGGCTAAACCTAGCCCTATCTCCATGTACTGATATGTTCAAAACTGGCTAAGATATTTCCTTTTGGCTTTATGCAATGTAAGTAGGGCTAGCTGAGGTACTGCTGTGTAATCTTTGAAGGTAGGTGACAGTCAGTTACTGTTTCCCTGCCCTGTAACTCCCTAGACATGGTTGAGCCTGGCAGGATGAACAATCACTACTTTGGGGTTGTCAACTGAGTTCGAGCCTCAAAATATGAGAGTATGATTTCCCAGGGTAAAAAAGTTTGCACATCAAGCTGAGGACCACTGCCTAAATATTAAAAGCTACCTCAATAGTGTTATGCAGATCAGTCTTTCTGCATATCCTTCTATCTGTGTATTGCAGTGGTGATTTCAGAACTCTTACATAGCCCTGCTCACAGTACTCATGTATTTCCTCATTCTCACAGTGACTTATCCTCAAGTCACTCCCTTCATCACGAATTAATAAAATCTGGGTTAGGCCTTGGGTCGAGGCCTTTGTTTGGATGAGCCTTCATCCTGGCTGGACTTAAGACCCCTTGGCTGCCCATAATTATAAATATGTCTTAGTTAGTATCTTTATTCTTACCATGAGTTGCACTGGAACTCACTGGAATTCCAATAGCGTTTCCATAGGATTACAAATTTAAACTTTGGTTTGTTTTTGTCATGTTATCTTTCTGTTGTTGGTTCTTTACCTTTCTCCTCTGTTTGTTTGCCTTGCTTAGTGGTTTTTTCCTGTTGGTGTTCTTGAAGTTGTAATTATTTTTGTGTCTATCTAGAATGTCTTTCAGTATTATTTGCAGGATTGGTTTGGTGGTCATGAAGTTCTTCAGCTCTTCTTTGTCATGGAAGTATCTTATTTCTCCATCCATTTTGAAGGACAGTTTTTCATGGTATATCAGTCTGGGTTGGAAATTGTTTTCCTTTAGGATCTGAAATACTTCACTCCATGATCTTCTTGACTTCATTGTTTGTGTTGAGAAATCTGCTGTGATTCTGATGGGCTTTCTTTTATAGCTGATCTGTCTCTTCTCTCTAACATTTTTTAATATTCTGTTCTTATGTTGAATTTTTGAGATATTGATTATTATATGTCTGGGTGTAGATTTATTTTGGTTATGGCAATTTGGAGTTCTATATGCTCCACTTATCTGTGTGTCAGTTTCCAGTCCTATGTTTGGGAAATTTTCAGCTATTACTTCTGTAAGCAATCTTTTGATATAATTTGTGGTATCACCTTCTTTTTCATTTACACCTATTAATATTATATTGTTTTTCTTTGCATGTTCTTGAAACTGTTGAATTGTTATTTCCTGATTCCTTGTCATTTAAAAAAAAATCTTTCCCTTCTGGTTCATTAGCTGTAACTTTGTCTTCAAGGTGTGAAAGTCTATCTTCACTTTTATTGAGGCAGTTTTGCCAACTTTTGATGGAATGTTTGATTTCCTGGATATCTCTTTGAAACTGTTTCATGCATTCTGTTTGTTTCTTATATTGTTCATTCAAGATTTCCATATTTTTGCAGTGTTCCTCAATTTTTTTAACTATGTCTTCTTTAGACCTGTTCAGCATTTCTTTTATTACATGTATCATTTCATCTTTTACCTGGGAGATTATTTCTGATCTTAGTTCTTTTTTAGCTTCCCGGAGTTGTCTCTTTACTTCAGTTGCTATCTTTTCAGGAGTTTCAGGGGTATGGCTTACATTTTCTTCTATGTCCATGTCTCCTAGGCTTGTTTGGGATGGGCTGGAGGTTTGAGATTGCATTTTGCTCTTTTGTTTTGTCATTTTCCTGTATTCCCCTGGGGAAGCTGAATGCAAGGTCTCAGTTATTTCCTGGATTGAGAATAACTGTCCATACTACAGAGAGTTTCCCCAGATGAGTGGAGGTCATTATTCAGGTCTTACCTGGTCCCTAGTGATGCATGTAGGCTCCTCAAATGTGGGGCATACATTTGACAGGCCTTGGGTACACCCCATGTGGTACTCTGAAGCTCCCCAGCTGCTTAAGGTTGCTGGGTGGGACTTTTCCAGATTCTGAGTGGCATACCAAGGCTGAACACCTAGATGAAGTATATTATGCAGGCCTTCAGCTCATGCTGCATGGGGTCCCAAAGCTTGGGGTTACTGGGTGGGGCCCTATCAGGCTCTTCCAGTGATTGAGGATGCTAGGCAAGGTCCTACCAGTTTCCAAGGAATGTGCTGAGCCTGCATGGCTGGATGGAGATCACTACACAGGCTTTCAGCTTGCAACATGGAGCACAGGTGGCTCCTGGCCATTCCTAAACTTTAATAGTCTTTAGATAGTTAATTCTATTCTATGACTGTTAAATACTTCTCTTATATTAAAGCAGGTATAGTCATTGCATTTAGTAGTCATTTGCCTTATGCCAAAATTTAGTTTTCTTAGTATTTATGTTATAATTATAGATCTCTTTTCTAAGGTTAAGGATGGTACATTATTAGCCAGGTGTGGCGGCACATTCCTGTAATCCCAGCACTTGGCAGCCTGAGGCAGGAGGATCATTGCAAATTCAAGACCAACCTGAGCTACAAAGTGATACAAAGTGAGTTCAAGACCAGCCCAAACTGCATATTGGGATCTTGTCTTGAAAACACACACACACACACACACACACAGAATGGTACATTATTGGTTCTTAGGGTATGTCATTATTAGTTTGTCTTTGACACTTATTATTTCTGATTTTATTGCTAGCTACTCCTACTAATTGTTTTCTTCCAGATGTCAATATCTGGATTGCCTTTTTTGTCAATAGTATTGTGGTCCATTCTCAAAGAACTGGGTGCTGGGCCAAATACACTTCAGCCTCCCCTCCAAAATAAACAGAGATAGTTGGATGTTGGGACAGATGCAAAAGCCTATTGTTAGGCATGCCCAGAGTGCATCACTGAAATGCAGACACTAACTAAGGTCTCCCTACCAGCAGCAAAATCTTTCCACTGTAATCAACACACAAGCCTTAGCACAAACACACTGAAAATCAACAGAAGCTTGAGAAGACAAGGCAACAGCATGCCTGCAAAAATTCCAACTCCCCATGGGGCAAGAAATCAAAAGTCACAAAGTAGAATTAATTATTTGAAGTAATAAAAAGAGGAAATAAAACATCAATAAAATGCTCAGCAAGCTCAAAGAATACACTGTATAACTGAACAGATGATGAACTTAATAAGCAACATGATCAACAAATTTAGATAAGATGCTAATAAAATGTAGTTGAGCTCAATGAAATCATACAAAACATGAATGATCACTTTAGCAAAGAATTAGAGTGCATCAAAAGGCACCAGATAAAAATCCAGCAGATTAAAAATTCCACTCAAAGTACGGACAGCGGAAGTGACCAGTGTAAAGGCAGAATATCAGCACTGGAAGATAGGGCTGATGTCAGTGCTCACTCATTCAGAAATACCTTAAAAACAACAAGAAATAGCTTTTTAAAAAGAGAATAAGAAAAATGGGTTCAATAAGTGCTGGATGACATAAAGAAGACTAATCCAAGATTAATTGAAATTAGTGAAAATTATGACCACTAAATCAGACACAAATGTCATAAAAATTGTTTACATAAATAGTAGCAGGAAACTTTTTTTTTTATTTAAAGAGAAACAAAAGCATGTAAAGGGTAGAGATAGTACAGAATTCCAAAAAAAAAGATAAACAATAAGAAATCACTAGTTAATAAATTACATACTGTCCTCTTAGAAATAGTTATTCAAGTTACAAAACCAAAGCATACAAAGTAGATAGTCATATAGTGAGAATGCAAACAGCCATGCATGCATGAATCTCCACATGTATCTCTCTCCTTTCTGTATTAGAGGGAAAAACAAAACTTAGCAAGACAAAACAGAACAAACTCCTTTAAAAACATGAAACCAAAAAGTCGTACAAAACCATAGTACAAGGTGATCTACAATGATTGCTGTGTTGTTTCTTATTATGTTCAATAGAATTGTCTATATCATCAGGCATAATTGAATATAGCAGTATAATTGAGTAAAGCAGTAAATAACAATATTAGTAAAAATAAAACATGGTAGACAGTATAAAACTTCAAAGGCAGGTAATAATCAAACCATAGTGGATATTCTAGTGGATCTTGTCATCTTAAGTGCAGTTGCCTATACTCTCAGACTTGATACTATCAATCATAACAGCTTTGAATAAAATCTATCAATACAAAACAGCGATCTAACAAATCAGATTCAATTACGATCAGTCATGGTAAAACAGTGTGGGTTTAATAGAGATTTAGATTAAGTTAATAGGAAATTAAGGATGATTACCATACTATATCCTGTTATTTTCAGGATAACTATTTGTGCCCTCAAATCTAGTACAGGTAGAATGACTGGAACACAATATAATACATCTAAGCAGAGTGGTGTGAGTAATGTGGGTTTTAAATCCTGGTGCACTATTAACAATATAGTGTATCAAGACCATCTATGTTAGAGATTCTAGCCATCCTTCTCTGCCTCATTTCTGCTATACAATTTTTCTGCCTGTTTGTCTAGTTTTCTCCTTCATTCTACTGCCTGCCCCACTCATTGAGGCCTTTCTGCCATTGTTCCCAAAATCCTGGCATTTTTTTTTCTCTCTCTAGAATGTCCTTCAGTATCCTCTGTAGGGTTGGATTGGTGGTCACAAACCCCCAGTTCCTCTTTGTCATGGAAGCATCTTGTTTCTCCATTAATTTCTAGTGACAGTTTTGCAGGGTACATCAATCTGGGCTGGAGGTTATTTGCTTTCAGGGCTTGGAATACTTCGCTCCAAGCTTTTCTTGATCTGATGGTCTGTGTTGAGAAGTCAGCTGTGATCCTGATGAGCTTACTTTTATAGGTAATCTGTTTCTTTTCTCTGATGGCTTTTAATATTGTTTTTATATTGAATTTCTGGTATCTTGATTATGATATGTCTGGGTGTAGCTCTGTTTTGGTTGTAGGTGGCTGGAGTTCTGTATGCCTCACACAACCAAATGTCATTTTCTTTTCCCATGCTTGGGAAATTTTTCTTAATTATTTCCATGAATAGTGTTTGTAATTCTGTATGTATGTACTCCTGCATCTTCGTTCACATTTCTCATTCTTGAATTGTAGATTCTCTTGTTACTGCCTGTTTCCTTGTTATTTTTAAGAGATCTTTCCTTTCATGATCACACATTGCAAACCTCTCAAGTTTTGATAGTCTATCCTTAGTTTCTTTTAAGGCATTTTGCCAGCTTTCAATGGAATTTTTAATTTCCTGGTAGTCTCTTTGAATCTGCTTCATGTATTCTATATTTTCTTTATATTCTTTATCGAATGTTTCTCTCCTTTTTTTGTGTTCCTCCCTTCTTCCATCTGTATCATGCTGAGAGATGCTTCCTGAGAGCATTTCTTTTATTACTCTACTCATATCTTGCTTTACCTGATTTAATATTTCAGTTTTGATCTCGTCTACAAGGGCCCAAAGATATCTCTTAATGTCCATTGAAGCCATGTCTGATGTTGCATGTTTGCCCCCTCAGTCTCCCTTGTTTTTCTTTCTCCTGGATCAGGGCTCTCAGGGTTCTGGGCTGGGGGCCTCCTCCTGCCTCTCTCTCCTGTCATGGCCCTGGCTGCCTCCACACAGGTTACAGTGCAGGTCCAACCCCCTTCCCTGTTGGCCACGTTTCCTCCGAAGCATGCTAACTAGGGACCTCTGCCCTCTCCTGCCTGCTCTTGTCACTGAGGTGTAAGCAGCAGCTGCATATGCCTGCCCTTCCCCATTTGGCCAGCCAAACTTCAGGTGCCTTCACCCGGTTAGTGAGTACTAGGCACAGGTAATCAATTTGGGAAGGCTCACTGGGTCCCGGCCAGGGGAGCAGCCCAGTCCAAGCAAATCCCATGAATCTGCTCTGGGGAGGGCTCCTCCTGCACGATTCCAACATGTCGCCCATTTGGTTGTGCCCTTCCTGTGGGGGTTGTCTTATTCCCAGCTCTGACCGTGGATTAATGAAGGTCCCTTTACTGGCTCTGGCTCTCTGTTGGGCTCACCAACCCCCAACTTCAGCACTGCTGTGCTTCCTATGAGTGGCAGAGGGAACGAGTTTGAGTGGCTCTGCCTGCCTGTGCGGATTCAAGCTGGTGCTAACTTGGCAGGTCACAGTGTAAACACTGTGTCCCATAATTTTTAGCTGTTTCAGTTGTAGTCCCAAAGTATTTGATGAGTTTTTTTACATTTTAACTTCTTCCTGTGTCAAGGGGATCCATCTCCCTCTGTCTGGGTCTCTCCAGGGTGTTTTATTCTGGCAAATGAGTTGTTTCTCCCAGGAGGCTTTGTAGTTTGTTGCTCACTGATCGGCCATCTTATCTTTTTGGAAACTTTCTGAATATGAAGACAGAATTTAGCATACAGATAGGTAAAGCATGTAGAGCCCCAAATAGCCATGGTTAGAAGAGAATCTGTCCACAATACATTATAGTCAAAATTCCAGAAGTTCAGCACAAGGACAGAACCATAAAAGCTGTCAGAAAAAAGCAAAAAATTGCTCATAAAAGTAAACCCATTAAACTTACAGCAGACTTTCCAACAATAATCTTAAAGCCCAAAAGAGCTTGGAGTAAAGTGTTTTGAGTCCCAAAAGCAATTTGCAACCCAGATGGATATATCCTGCAAAATTGTGTATCAAATTTGAAGGATAAATAAGACTTTTCTATGACAAAGAACACCTTTAAGAAATTTATGACCACTAAATTAGCACTCCAAAAAATACTCAAGGATATTCTAGAGATAATAAAGCTAATAATGCCAAAAGGTCTAATAGAATGAATACACTGGGCAAAATAAGCAGTTAAGCAAAAATGTGGGGGGGTAGGAAAATAACCTCATTGTGGTGGATTGACAACTGGTGGTCAACTTGCAATACCAGCTGAACTGAATTAGCATGATGCTGAGTGTGGACAACCCACCTCAGGACTGCTGCCAACATAAAAAGGAGAACTGGAGAGGAAGTAGTGTTGTTGGTTCTCTTGTTGATATTGGTTCTCCTGGAGGACTTTGTCAAGCTTATTTCCTGATATCAACTTGGCCATTCTCACTATCAGAGGGGCTTAGCACTTGTTCCTGAGAATGGCTGCGATTCACTTTGAGAGAGCTCCAGTCCTCACTTTGAGCATTGCTTCCTGGCTCCAGAGGGGAAGATGGTGTGCTGTTCAATCTCCTGGAAAAGCTCATCCCGCTTCCTGATATGAACTTAGCTGTTCTCATCATTGGAGGAGCTCAGGAACTCATTGTCACTGAGGATGGCTGTGGTACTTTTGTGGGGAGCTCTGGTCCTTACTTTGAGTGTAGCTTTCTGGCTCCATTGCAGATCCCTCAGCCTACTTCATCCCATAGGTGTAGATTTTCTAGCTTCCAACACTGACCTTTGGGCCTTCCCGGCACAGATCTGTAAAAAAGACTTGCATGAGTCATTGTCATGGGCTCTAGGTCTTCAGCTGGACTCAGGGGGAGCATTGCCATGAGCTCTAAGTCTTCAGATGGACTCATGCAGGATGTTGCCATGGGATCCAGGCCCTCAGTTGGATTCTTTGGGGTCTTCAGTGTGTGGACAGATTTTCCTGCACTTGTTGTGTTTGACTCTTTGAGTGACCATTATAAAGTAATTCCGTAAATTATGTATCCTGTATTAAACTGTTTCCCTGACAACAACACCCAATGGCAAGAATAAGTCAATAACTTTTAATAATAACTTTCACTGTGAATGATCTTATTTCTCCAACTAAAAGATACAGATTGGCAGACTGGAGCAAGAAACAAAATGCAATAGTAGGCTATATAAAAGGAACACATGTAATCAAAAAAGAAATTCATAGGCTGAGAACCAAAGGATAAAAAAACAATATTCCATGCAATAGGAAACTTAAAGCAAACAGGAACAGCTATCTTATTTTGAAATAAGTGGACTTCAAGCTAAAACTGATCAGCAGAAGAAATACAGGTCACATGTGGTGGCACACTCAGGAGACTGAGGGCTGAAGCTAGAGGATTACTGTGAGTTCAAGACCACATACATAGTCAGACTTTTTCTCTCAGAAAAAAAAAAGGCAAAGACAGTCACTACATGTTGGTTAAGAAAATAATTCAATAGGAAGAGGTTACAGTTTTAAACATATGCACCACCAAACACTGGCATATTCAACTTCATGAAATAAACACTGCTGGACATAAAAGATCAGATAAACATCACATAATTATAGTGGAGAAAATCAATAATTTACTGTTAAAAATATATCAACTAGACAAAAGTTGAAAAAGAAATATCAGAGTTGAACCACACCCTGAACAAATGTGTTTAATAGATATCTACTGAGTATTTCATCTAAGAAAAATAGAATACATACTCTTCTCAACAGCATATGAAACTTTCTCCAACATAGACCACATGTTGGCTGATAAAACATTCTTCAATAAATGTAGAAGAATCAAAATATCTCTTGTATATTATCAGATCACAATACAATGAAATCAGAAATCAATGGCAAAAGAAATTATGCAAACACATGGAAATAGTACCCTCTTGAATAATCAATAGATTACAGAAGAAATCAGCAAAGAAATTAGACAATTTCTAGAATCAAATTATAGAGATCCCTTTCCCATCCTTGTTGCAGTCCAGGAAGGTTTGTATTTGTAATTCCATGGAGAAGTTACAGGAATTCTAGTAAGTTAATTCCAATCTACCACTTCCAGGGCAATCCAAGGTGAGAATAAAGACACTAAGACATATATATTTATGGGGAGCCAAGGGGTCCTAAGTCCAGCCAAGATAGTGGTTCACTGAAACAAAGGCCTGACCCAGAGTCCAACTCAGGTTTTATTAATTCTCCATGAGGGAAGTGGCTCAGGGATGAGTGACAGTGAGAGTGGTGGGAAATACATGACTGCTGGACTGCCATGAGCTGGGCTAGGTAGGAGGTCTGATCTCAGATCTGATCTGAGATCACCTCTGCAAAATGCAGAGAGGGCGGGGGAGAGAGAGAGAGAGAGAGAGAGAGAGAGAGAGAGAGAGAGAGAATAATCCGCATAACACGAATTTGAGGCTGGTACTTCAGTTCTGATGTATAGTCCTTTTTGCCCTGGGAAGTCATAGCCTCCATCTCAAGGCTTGGTCCCAGCTGACAGTGTGGAACACAAATCTCCATCCTGTCTGGTTCAACCAAATATTTGGGGAGTCACTGGATGAATAACACTGACATGTTACCTTGCTTCAAAGATTACATATCAGCTCCTCAGCCAGCCCAATTTACATTGCTTAAATCCAAGTGAAGGGATGAAGAAATAGCCTAGCCAGCTCTGTACATATCAATACACAGGGAGATAGGGTCAAGTTTATCTAAAATGGAGAGTCATCTGGTTGGTTCCCCAAACCAAATGATAATGCCAGCACAGCATACCAGTTTATGGGATACAAAGAAAGCAGACCTAAGAGGGAAGTTTATTGCTGTGAATGTCCACATTACAAAAACAGAGTGAGACCACATAAGTAATTATCCAAGTATGATGCACCTCAAGGTCCTAAAAACACAAAAGGAATCCAAACCCAAAGCTAGTACAATGAAGAAAATTATAAAAATTAGAGCACAAATAAATGAAATGAGACTTAGAATCAAAGAATCAATGAGTTGAACAGCTGCTTATTTGAAAGAATAAAGGAAATAGATAAATCCTTAGCCAATCTTACAAAAAAAAAAGAAAGAAAAAGAACAAAAAAAGACCCAAATTTTCTAGACAATGTTTCATACCTATATCTTGTACTCTGAACAACTTCTGTAAATTTAAAAATATGTAACGTGTTGATTATTGTTACTCTCCTACTAGCCTGTTTTAAAAGTATTTTGCTGCCACTTTTTTTGGTTTAAAATTTTATAAAAAGCAAAATGTGAAATCATAACAGACACTGTCAAAATCCAAAAGATTATTAACAACCACTTTGCAAATCTGTTTTCCAGAAAATCAAAGAATTTGGAAGAAATGGATTGATTCCTAGATACATGTGAATTACCAAGAAAGAATTACCAAGAATATAAAAGCCCTGAACAACCCAATAATTGGCAATGAAATTGAAGCAGTAATAAAAATCTACCAAAGAAGAAAATCCCAGATTCAGATGGACTCACTGCTGAATTCCACAAGAACTTCAGGGAAGATCTAATACTAGTACTTCTCAAGCACTTTAATGAAATAGAAAGGGAAGAAGTACTCTCAAAGTAAATCATGGAATCTGTCATTATCCTGATTCCAAAATCAGACAAGATTCAATCAAAAAAAGACAACTACAGTCCAATCTCTTTAATGAACATAGACACAAAAATCCTCAGCAAGATACTAGGAAACAGAATGCAATGAATCATTAAAAAGATGACCAAGTAGGCTTCATCCCAAGGATACAATGTTGGTTTAACATATGCAAATAAATAAATAAATAAATAAATAAATATAATGTATCACATAAACAGAAGCAATAACAAAATTCACATAATCATCTCAATAGACACATAAAATGCCTTTAAAGTGGAGGCTGTGGGCCAGGGAAAGAACCAGGAAGTCAGTAAGCCTTTTCTGTGAGCCAGTGTGGGCTGGGAGACAAGAAGAGTCTCCCTCCTGCACCGTGTAGGTAACCCACTGATTCAGAGGAACACATGCTGCAAGTTTGGGGACAGTCTAGGCTACAAAGTGAGTTCAAAGCCAGCCTAGACTACATAGTGAGACCCTGTCACACACACACAAAAATCAGAAACAAGACAAGGATGTCCATTATCACCACTTCTGTTAAACATAGTACTTGAAACATTAGCCAGAGCCATCAAGCAAGAGAAAGAAATAAAAGGGATATGTACAGGAAAGGAAGAAGTCAAATTATCAATATTTGCAGATGACAATACAATGACCCTCTACATAGAACATCCAAAAAATTCCACCAGGATATTCCCAAAATTAGTAACTAAATACAACATAGTAGCAGGATACAAAATCAATATACAAAAGTCAGTAGTGTTCCTGTACAACAATATTGAATTTTCTGAAAAAGAAATTAGGAAGAAAATATGTTTCACAATAGCATAAAAAATTAAACACTGCACTTAGAAATTAACCTGTCCAACAAATTGAAAGAGCTGCATGATGAAAACTATAGTTCTCTAAAAAAGGAGATTGAAAAGGACATCAGAAATTGGAAATATGTCCTCTCTTGCTCGATAAGCAAAAATATCGTTGTCAAAGTGCCCACAGTCCCAAATGTGATGTAACATTTCACATAATCCCATTTAAAATACTAACAGCTCTCACTATTGAAGTAAAGAAAACAATCCTAAAATTCATATGGAACCAGAAAGACAAAAACAATTACTAGATACACGAGTAAATCTAGAGGCATTCCAATCCTGGACTTCAAGTTATTTTACAAATCTACAGTAACAAAAACAGCATGGTACTGGCACAAAAAGCAGACATGTGGGTCAATGGAACAGAATACAGGATGCAGAAACAACTGCAAACAACTTTTAGCTATTTGATGTTTGACAATAGGAGAAAAACATACACTGGAAGATTCCTTCTTTAATAAACGGTGTTGTGAAAACTGACTACAGCAGACGATTGAAGCTGGACCCATATCTCTCACATTGCATTGTAATAAAATTCAAAATGGATCAAAGATCTAAATGTCAAAACAGAGACAACCTTTTGGAAGTAATATAAGTAAAATTCTTAAAGACATAGTTGTAGGAAAGGACTTTCTGAAAAGAACCTCAATAGCACAAGAAATAGCATAAAAGAATCCAAACATGAGATTATATCAAATTAAAAATCTTCCATACAGCAAAGGAAACAACAGAGTGAAGGGATCTACTGAACTGGGAAAAAATTTTGCAGCTATACCTTGGACAAAGAAGTAATATTAACAATATATAAAGAACTAAAAAATAATTAGATTCCCTGTCTTACTTTTCTTGTTGCATAATACCTGACATCCAAAGTTAAAGCTGGCAAGGTTTATTTAGCTTTAGTTTGTGGCAGTTTTGCTATGGGAGAACATAGCAAAGTAATTAGGGACAGCCACAGCTCTTTCTATCTCTTATATCTTATCTAGGGTACTTGGGGCAGGTAGCACTCACAACCTTAATCCTAGTGCCCTTGAGCCTAGCATTGTACCGTGAATCAGTCTTGGCATTATGCCCTGTAGATCCAGCTACATCTGAGAAAGTCTCAACTATAACTGACTACATGAGGCTTTGCAGGGATATCTAGTCACAAGCCATAGCACTACCCAAGATAAAAGACCCAGTTGAAACATGTTCAACTGAAATGAATATGTATTTCTTGAAAGAAGAGTTATAACAAATGACCAATAAATACATTAAGAAATGCTCACTCAGCACCACTGGCCATTAGAGAAATGCAAATTAAAAAACTGAGATTCCATCTTACTCCACAAAGAATGTCTGCCATCAAGAAATCAAATAATGACAAATGCTGGTGAGGCTGCCAGGGAAAAGCAACCCTTTTACATTGTTAGTGGGAATGTGAATAAGTGTAATCATGTTGGAAATCATTTTAGAGAGTCCTCAAGAAACTAAAATGTAAATTCTTTTTTTTTTTTTTGTATCAGTACCAGGGATCAAACTCATGACTGCATGCTTGCAAGGCCGACCCTTATGACGCTGAGCTAAATCCCCAGCCTCCTAAAATGTAAATTCTATTGGATTCAATAATCCTGCTTCTAGGTATGTTCCCCAAAGAGTTAAAGACATAATATTATAGTGATATACGCATACCCATGTTTATAACAGCACAGTTCATAATAAATAAATCTTGTAAACACTCTGTATGTCCATCAACAGACAAATGGATAAAATCTGGCATTTATACCTGATGGAGAACTACTCCGTCCTAAAGAAACTTGAGTCATTTGTAGCAAAATGGATGTACCTTGAGACAATAATATTAAGTAAAATAAATCAGGTACACAAGCTTAAATATCACATGGATTCTCTTATTAGAGGCATCCAAAATATAAATATGGAGCAAAATGGAAGCTCTGTAATAAGAAACAGTGAGATTGAACTTTTGCCAAAAGAAAGGGGACCAAGAGATGAAGGGAACAAGGAGGTGAAGGAGAGGAAAGAGGTGAAAAAAACGAATTAAAATGTATTATGTATATGTACCACATCCCCATGAAGAATGTAATTATTATGTACTATAAACATATTCTAATAAAATATAAATAAGTACAATTTTAAGAAGAGTTAAATCAGGACAAATATCTGGGTTACAGAAGAAACTCAAGTTTCTCCTTGTATTCTCTCACAACCTTGAGTTCCTCACATGATTTTTTGTGGAGGAGATGGCTCATTTTGATGATAATATTAACAATATTAGTAAGTTCTTAATCTATTAAATAAGACTTTATGTTAGTTTTGGTATATAACTTTAAAACTATTTTTGCATTTATATTGATACCAATATGTTTCCACATTATGGTATTTATACCTTATTATCATGGTTGGCATGTTCTGTTAATTTAGAATGTCCTGTATTAAAACAACATGTGCTTTACTTGAGAGAAGGGAGAATAGGAGATTTTCATTATTTAAAGGGCATAGAATTCCAGTTTTGTAAGAGGTAAATTTCTGGATATTCATTAAACAAAAATATGAAAATATGTAATCCTGCTGAATTATGTACTGTACTTTGAAATGACTAAGATGACAAATTTTATGCTGTGTATTTTTAACCATAGAAGTTGCTTTAAAATATTATTATACAAATAATACCTGGAAATTATAGAAAAATCAGAAAATACAGACAAACAAAAAGGAAAATAAAAATTACTCATAATCCTATGAGCCATATACATGCTTTCACACATCAAACAAAGTTTATGCAAGTTTTAATCATGGTTTTAAATTCTACAATTTCTTTTAACAGTACCTGAGATTGTACCTGGTTTACTGGACACTTAGGTTCATATGCTTGTGTTCATTTGTGTGCTGCTAACCAACCACAGGAGGCCATATATTGGCAGTAAGATAAAAGGATTTACAGGTATTCTAAGCCAGCCCCCAGGAGATGGACAAGCCCAATTGTCTCAAATCAGCATCCCACCCTACACAGGTATGCTGGGGACTTTTATAACCAGAAACAGTGTGGGAGGGAATACAGTAGAACAGACATCTTCAGGCTAGTTCCATCCCTTCCTAGATGCACAGAATGAAAAAGGAATGAAACTCTTGATCTCCACATTCTTTCCATTCCTCTGGGCAGAGCAGAGGTGGGAGAGTCATTTACATCCTAGACCTGAGGACCTTTGGAAGCCACTTGACTCCAAAGGAAAAAATTAATAACTTTTAAAGTTTCATTTTGCAGTACTGGTTACACTAGGACCTTTATATTTACCTGTATCCCCTTTTTATCATTATGTCATCTCTTTGCTCATGCTGGCCTTAAACTGCCCAAGCAATCCTCCTGCCTTAGCCTCCCAGAGGGCTGAAATTTCAGGACAGAACCACCTCACTTGGCTAGGCTGTGTGTTAATTAAAAATCCAGGCAAATAGTTATTTCACATTTCTATAAACTTCAAGAACTTTTTAAAAAAGTGAATCAGTGTGTTTAACAGCGCATGTCCTCCTATCGATACCGCCCTTGTGTGGCTCACGTGTCCTTAAAGATTGAAAGCATACTGCATTCCTATTGCCAGCCATCAGTGCTGACATTTCTCAGCAGTTCCTTTTATGTGCAGCCATGTTTCAGAGAACCTGGGAACTTGGGAAATTTGTGAGTCTAACCATCCCTGGAAATTCTCGTCACATGTCTATCCACTGGGATGATGTAAGCATACTTCTGGGCTAGGTTAACTATTAAATTGTTGGGATGAAAGGTCAGGAGACCTGCCTTTAATTGCAACATCAGATCATCAGGGGGGAAAATAACACTTTGCTACTTGCCATCCACCTTCTCCGAGGAAAAGAGTAAAGAAGAAGCAACACGGTCCTAGAGAAGTCTTCATTCCAGAAGCGCTCCAGGAGTCATGGTGGACAAGTTCTGCAATTCTACTTTTTGGGTAAGAAATTATATTTATTCTCACTGTTTACTCTTTCTAACAGAACAAGTGGTAGATTAATGAGAGCCACCAACAAGAACCAGAAAGGTTAGAAATGCGGTTGTTCTAAAGTTCAGTGTTTTTTAGAAAAGACAATTTATGATATCTCCAGAGAACATATCATGAGATGGATAATGTAATTTATCCTTTAACATATGCTTATTGTCTCCTAGATTCGTTTCTTGAGCTAGCTAGTCGCACAGTTGCCTTCTTTCTAGAGAAATATAGAGCCAGAGAGAGAGAGAGAGAGAGAGACAGACAGACAGACAGACAGACAGACAGACAGACAGAAATCCTTCCAGTTTCCTCAGTGTTAAGAATGAGATCTATTGTTGAATACTTTGTGGCATAAGAGAAAGAATAGAGAGTCCATGACTGAGTCTTACTGAGATATGTTGACTTTGAAGTAATAATATATTTATTCAAGATGAATTTGCAATTTATCACATGGATTAGGAGTTGAGACCAGGTATGAAAGCCTGAGCATTATGAGCACCTAGACAGTTTTGGTACTGGGAATCAAACTCACAACCTTGTGCTTGCCAGGCAGGTGCTTGCTTATAACACTGAGCTAAATCCCCAGCCCAAGCACTTAGATAGTTTTGAACCATGAGAATTGGCCAATAGGTTTTATTTTATTTTATTTCATTTTACTTTAAGAGCAGAATGTATTTATTGAGACAAAGAAGGCTTCTGTCTGAGAGACAAACAGAAGGGGTCCTGACTATCTTTTCTAGGGACTTCTATAGAGTAAATCCATAAGGTGTGGCAGGCCTAAGGTGAGGAAACATGGGAATTCTGCAAGGTGGGCATGAGGTAGGACAGAACTATGGTCAACCAATAAGATTAATTGCACAGGTAAAATTTATTAGATCAGGACAAATAAGGAAATGAGTCACATAGCAAGCAGGAATGGATAAAGAGCAATGACTCTTCCTGTAGGGGAGTGGGGTGGTGACTCCTGGCTTCCTCAGGCTGATAGAGAACTATTAGAATATCAATTCTTAGGATGTGGGTGTACGTGTTTGTTCTTTTGTCTTGAGGTCTGACCCATAGCAGAAGGTGTCTGTCTCCTTCAAGGTTGCAAGGTATCTAGTCTCCACTGGCTCCTTCTTGGGATTAACCCTGTTTGACTGCCTATAATGTTTCTGTCTAACTCAATTGCCTGTAACATTCCACCCTCTCAAGAAGTAACCCGAACTGCTGTGAGGGGGTAATGGGCAATGACCTGGCTGGCTTCTTCAGGCTGAAGATGGGGGTGGGGGGGTGTCATAGTTTTTGACCAGGCATTTTTATCTTGGGCAGGCATGCAGCTGTAAGTCTAGAAGAGAAAAATACTGGTTTTAGAGAAGGAGAGGGAGAAGGATCATTGAAAGAGAAGTCAGGTATTTAAACAGTGAACAAGAATAGTATAAGAATAGTATAACAGGGAGCCATGGATAGAAGAGAATTTCAAGACATTGTCAATCAACAGTACCAAATAGTTTAATGGGATAGAGAATGAAAAAGGATCTTGGATTTAGTAATTTTGAGAGTGGCCATCTGCAAACTCCTATAGCATCAGAATCAGAATCACCAAGGATGATTAACATAGTTTAAATATCTTAGGTAAATCTTCTAAAGTCTAAAGTTGCATAACTTTCATAGGGGTGAGAGGAGTTGGAATGAGATAGCCTTTCATGTTAAGAAGAACCAGGGCCCCAGGGCCCTCAAAGCAGGACAGAGATACCACTGGCAGGCGGGACTTATTAAGACCCACTATCTGGACAGGCTATCTCTTGAGAATTGTCTCTATAATTTTCTGATAAATGATCTTGTCAAAGAACCTCAACCTTTTTTTTTTTTGAAGACTCTGTCTCAAAAGTCAACAAAAAAAATTAAGAATATTTATAGGAAGAGAAAAATCTACCCTCACTTGACTCAGAACTAAGAACTAGTACTCCCCACACCACCTCACAAGACATTTCCATTTATTACAGCATCAAAGACTGGTACAGCACCTGCTGAGAGTGACCATTCTATCCAGCAATGCCATTGTTGCTCCTGTACCCAAAGCAGTTAGGCCCCCTTGGTTTTGATATAAGCCTTCCAGGCCATAGTAGGTAACAATAGTAAATAGTAAGTCATAGCAGTAAATGTCACAGTATGACTAAGCTTTCTGCCTCTCTGGTTCCTGCATGTTTGAATATCTACCACTGAGTTCAATTAGAAATAGAAACTAAGAACTAGTTTTTATATCCAGGGAAGTAGTCTCTCCTTTGGATTGAGGAACCATCTCTTTTTTCCCTTAAACTTGACAAATGTCACAATGAATTTTACACAGAAATGCTTCGATAAAAGTTCATGTAAAATCTCAGCAATAATCGTGCCTCTGATAAACCTCACTGGCTATGATATATCCACTACACAAAGCTAAAATCTCAGGAATATAGGTTTTTAGAGGTTGAATGGGCCAGAAAAGTCACTAAACCTCAGTAAATGGTTAATATGTATCAGTGAGAATGAACAGGAAGAAGATATGGATAGTTAAAAGACAAAACTGGAAGAGGGACTGAGGGGCAGGTAGGAGAATGAAAAAAAAAAAAAGAATCAAGTTATATCATGTAGGGCTGGGGATTTAGCTCAGCGGCACAAGCACTTGCCTGGCAAGTGCAAGGTCTAGTTCGATCTCTGGTACCAAAACAACAAGAAAATTATATCATGTACTGGTACAAATTCCCTGTCACGAATGTGATCGTTATGTACACCTAAAATGTACCAATAAATTTAATTAATAAGAAATAAGTACATAAAAATAAAAGACAATTCCCCACCTCCAAAAAAGACAAAACTGAATATGGATACAGGATTGAATTTAAATTGTTTGGAAGCAAGTGGAAAGTTTTGGGGAGATGGGCTTCTTTTAAAAAACATGTGGGAGCCAGGAATGCTGCTCAGCAGCACAAGCACCTGCCTTGGTAAGCACAAGGTCCTGAATTTGATGCCCAGTACTAAAATACATACATAAATATAAATAAATAATATGTGTACCCAACAATTTCCTTTTGTTTTCCCAGAATGCCTCATTCCTGGACAGCCCGGAAGCAGATCTACCGCTTTGTTTTGAGCAAACTGTTCTAGTATGGATTCCTTTGGGCTTCCTTTGGCTCTTGGCCCCTTGGCAACTTCTCCATGTATACAGACTCAGGACCAAGAAATCTTCTATAACTAAGTGGTACCTGGCTAAACAGGTAAGTAACCCCAGTGTTTTCAAACAAATTTGTTGGTGCATGAGGGAGGCATTTTCTTGGTGGTTAGTGCCTTCTTCTGTCATTAATCAGCTGTACCTTGTGCTGCTGTCAGGAAAAGCGATATCTAGTCCTGACCTGTGCCTCACTGGCCCCTTGCAGTATCCCTTGGTCAAAGTAGCTTTGATTTTTTTGCATAAGAACGATGACTCAATTCAATGAATCCCTACTCCTTGCCGTACTGAAGATCAAATCCAGGGCCTTGCACATGGTAGGCAATTTGTACCACTGAGTATGCCTCCAGGCCCCTAATTCCTGTGGATCCTGGGCTCCTTTAACACAAATGATAGATAATGAATTAGTCAAATTATTATTATCAACCAGGTGTATTGGTGCACTCCTGTAATCCCAGCACTTGCGAGGCTGAGACAGGAGGATCGTTGTGAGTTTGAGACCAGCCTGGGGTACAAAGTGAACCCAAGGCCAACCTAAACCACATAGTGAGACCCTGTCTCCAAAAGACCAGCCCTAGTGGAGATAGAATGGAAGGACAGGGGCTGTGGGAGAAAGCCCAGGAAGAACCAAGGGAAGAGCTCTCTGTCCATTGCACTAACTAGGAAGGAGACTTGTATAGTTCAGGACATTCCAAGCTTCTGGTTACCTCATCAAATCCATCTGCTTTTTCCACTGAGTTGATTGTTTTTATTTTTGTTTTTCCTGTCAGTCCTAATCTTTAAGCAGGTTTTTAGATTTTTCTCATTATCTCAGTATATGTACCTATATCCTCTAGTAACTGGAAACCAGAGGAGAGGAGGGGAGTAACCACAGAAGGCGGAATCTGTATGAATACTCTGAGATAGGGGCTAGTAGTAGGTTTTGCCACATTCTGGGAAGGAAAAGAACAATCGCTGAGGTAGTGTCGTGGTCTCCCTGTTGGCCTGTATGCCTAACATAGCACCTGGCATGGATTGAGACTCATGCTGAATTCAGCATTTGTGCAATGTTGGTTGATAAATCAACCCTACATGTTGGAACTGAGTCATGAGTGTGTTAGATTCTGAACACTGAACACTGAGCAACACACTTCAGAAGAAAATGAGTCAGAGGCCAGGGATTTAGCTCAGCAATGTAAGCACCTGCCTGCCAAGTATGAGGTTGTGAGTTACAAAAAAAAAAAAAAAAGAAAATGAGTCAGAGCTTAGGGTTATAGTCAGTCGAGGTTCTGTCAGTTTTTTTGGCTCTTCCAAAAAGAGGCTAGGTAATGAACAAACCAGTATTTCATTCTTTAAAATACATTAGTTAATTTTTAAAAACTATTTTATTGACATATGATTATACATTATGCGCTTATCCCATTTAAAATCATCTTGTTTTTAACGTCTATTTACAGATATATATATATATATATATATATATATATATATATATATATATATATATATATATAACCATTACCATGCTCAATTTTAGAATATTTTCAGTCCATCAAAAAGAAATGCTGGAGCTGGGGATACAGCTCAGCAGCACAGTGCCTGCCTGGCAAGCAAGGTCCTGAGTTTGATTACCCATTACAAAAAAAAAAAGAAAAGGAAAAAATTCTTTAACTGTTAGCCTCCTCCCTCCTCCATTAGCCTTAATAAGCAATCATTTTCTGTCTCCAGAGATTTCCCTTTTCTAGACATTTTGCATGAGCAGAATCATACACTATATGGTTTTATATTGTCACACTAGAGTGAGGGTAGATTTTATCTATCTGGGGTTCATAAACATTATACCAATGAAGAATTAAAGTTTAGAATGAGAAACAAAATCACTTTATTGGAAAGAAGACAGAAATGAGGTGATAGACAGCTACCTTGTGAGAGTAAGGCAGGGAGTCCAGAGCTGGTGCTTGAGGAAGGGCATTCGTTCTCAGCCCCTTTTATTATATGGCAAGGAGGACTCTCCCCTCTGAGAACTGTTATAACTTCAGTGGCTATTTTAGCTTCTAAGACCCCTTATTTGGCTACTGAAATTTAAGGCCGAGTTAACAATTGGTAAAGGGTTACTTGTACATTTTTAGTGCATTAACCCGGTGAGAGATTAATAAAATATAGCTACGTATGCATTTATGTACAGGTGTGTGAGTGTGGAGACCTGCATGTATACTTTACATACTATGGGGGTTTTCTGTAGTATGGCCCCCTCCCTACTTCCTCTCCTTTGTACTTAACTGAAAGGGGAGAGAAGCAGTTGGGGCCCTGGCTGGGAAGTAGGCCAGGCACTTTATCAGTTCTCTCTGCTCCTCCTAATTGCTCTCTAGCAGGTGTTTAACTCTTCATTTGCCAGAAATCTTGCCTGTCCTTCAACCTTCCCTACAATATGATCAACTTCTTACAGTTAGCATCATGTTTTCAAGGTTCATTCTTCTTGTAGCATATCTCAAAATACTCCATTCTTTTTTTAAGGTTTAATTTTTTTATTAGGACATGTTAATAAAATATTTGGTTCCACTGTGGCATTTTCTTACATGCGTAAAATGTATTTTGATCATCTTTATCTCCACACTTCATTTTTTATGACTGAAAACTCTTCCACTATATGAATATAGCACTTACTTAAAGCACAAGTCTCTATAGAGAAAAAGAAAAGCAATGAACTAACTTTACTATTTTTTTTTGTTTCTGTAGCGAATATATACCAACTCAACTTCAGGAGACCCATTTGTAACTTAAATTTTAATTTTTTTGTTCTCTACTCTGAGGATGACAGGCATAGATTAGCTTTTTCTTAAAAGTTTCAAAATGATTGGTTTCTCCTCTGAATAATCAGAGTATAATTGATTCCTCATAAAGTAAAACATCACAATCATAGAAATCTTCTTTAGTTCAGTCCTCAACTTCACTTTATTTCTTAGCTTTCTCTTCTGCCTGGCTTTGGACTTTTTCCTTTTTTGACTTTCCAGAATTGGTATTGTTGGTGTTTGCTCATTAGTGTGGTATTTATCTCATCTAGACTGAGTCAACTTGCTTAACCTACCTATAAATGACTTCCAGAGTCTATTTGTTTAAAATTATACACTTAATACTTACCTGGCAGGGGAGATACCATGATCACAAAGGTGGTTTTCCCAGGGTGAGGCTCATCCATTGCACTTCAGAGGTGCTGACCCATGTGATTTCCCCAAGTGTGGGGAAAATCACTGCATAATGTGTGGTAGTGAGGGACTGTGTTCCTTCTCACTTTCCCCTGATCATCTGGTTAACAACAGAGTTGTTTGGGCCTCTCCTCCCCATCACGAGGTGTGCTCTCTAGTTGCTTCCAGTTTCTGGAAGATCTATCTGGTTTCTGGCATGTTTTCAGTCACCATCTCTCTCCGTACAGGGAGAATCAGGCTTACCTTGAGCTAACTGTGCACGTTTCCAGGGGTGGGGATGGGGGTAGGGGCAGGTGCAAAAAAACCAAAAAAAAGAAAAATCTATAAATATATCTCTAAGTATAGATAGATAGATAGATAGATACTTATATATAGCACCCAGAAGTTAACTGAATGAATTGAACTGAAAAGTGAATAATGTTAATTGTGAAAGTGCTAAGGTCAGAGTGAAATTGTCTGCAAAAATGGATTTGATGTTGAGCCAGTGAGACCTTGAAATCAGATTTAAATATTTGCAGAAATACAACATAGAGGATTAGCTAATTTGTGTGGAAGTTTCAGGAAATGCTGTCTGGTATTAGAATGGGCTGCTGGGAGATATAGTTGCTGAAAATATTAAATCTGAAGTTAAACATTTGTCAGCTAAGGAAGTAGTGCTTTGTAGGGACCTTCTATAATGGTAGGAGATTCAACTAGAGTGTGTCATTTATAAAGCACTGGGAAAAGGGGGATCCTGAGGAGATGAAGAGGCATTAAATGTGACCCAATAATTATCTCTTCTTTTTAAAAATAAAAATGATTCGTATTTCCTTAGAAAGTTGTGTTTATATGGAGTGTGGTGACACATACTTGTAGTTCTAGCATTCAGCAGGGTGTGTCAGGAGGATCGCCCACCAAGAGTTCAAGGCCAGCCTAGGCTACATAGAGTTTAAAACCAACCTGAGCTATTTGGTGAAACCCTGTCTTGAAAAAAAAAAAAAAAAAAGTCTGTTTAGTAAACTCCTTGTCTGACTGAAACTTTCAATAAGTTAGAGATCAAGGGTAAAGAGAATTAAGGGTTTGGTAAATCTTTAAACAACCACAGTGTTTCCTTGTTCCTAATGATTAAAAGTGTGTGTGTTTCTAATGATAAAAATACTGTGTGGTTGCTGCAGAACACTTGGAGATTCCAGGGAAATGGGTTGAAGACTAAGTCTGTCAACAAAATCCATTAATAATTGTATCATTCTGATACATTCCTATTAACATTTTGGTACCTTTTGACTCTCTAAAAAAACAAAAAACAAACCAAAAAAACCCCAAATAGCAACAAAGTACAAATCAAAAACAAATGTCTTTTTTTCATCTCACTACTTTCCAGTTCCATTTTCTACAAGCTTTCATTTTATTTTGATGATTTCCTCTATACCTGAAAATATTATATTTATATTTATCACTTTCATCTATGAAGTTTGAAAATCTGTTTTGCTCAATGAAAGTCAAGGAATTTAGCTTATTGATATGTAATTCCACTTATTTTCTTCTCTTTTTTACAACCTTTTTATTTTGAATAATTTTTTCAGTTCTTTTGTTACCTTTATATCTAAAAATACTTACTTTAAATTCCATATTTTGATGTCCCTTTGGGTAAAAAGAAATAATTAGTGTCCTTGAATTTCTTGTATAGGAGAACATCTTCACACAAAATCTTCAGAAAGAGTCACAATAGAGTCCCTAACTATGCTTTCTAAATATGTTAACCTGCACAAAAATTTTTTGTTTAACTCTGAGGATGTTGCTAAACTGTTCCCCAGCATTCTGCACTACTGTTAGACTTCTCATTCCTGTTATCCTGCCTGGACATATAAGCACTTTATTCCTTCAACAGAGCCAAGCAACCAGGGACTGAAACCATGAGCAAAAATAAACCTTTCCTCTTTATAAGTAATTTATCTCTGTTGGTTTAAACCTTAAGAAGTTTATTATTGTACATAATGAAAAGCCCAAAGAACTTCACCTCTAGGATTTGTTAGCACAGCTATTTGACAAATAGATTTTTTTTTGTGACAGGATCAGACAGGTCATGAAGTCACTAGCCCAAGCTGACCTCAAACTCACAGCAATCTTCTTGCCTCAGGCTCTTGAATGCTGAAATTACAGGTATGCAACACATGTCCAGTTTATTTTCATCTTTTTTTCTGAGAAACTCAGCCTACCAAGCTATTTTTCAAGTAAGTACATGATTACAAGATGACTACAAGAGCTCAAGGCACTACATTCTCAAATTAGAGTTCAAGGGCAAATAAAGGAGGCAGGTGGCCCTTGTAGCACTTATTTCTTTATTTTTTTTGAGGCAGGGTCTCACTATGTAGTGCAGACTGGCCTTGAACTTGCTTATATAGCCCAGGCTGGCCTTGAACTCATGGCAAACCTCCTGCCTCGGCCTTTCAAGTGCTGGGATTACAGGCATGTGCCACCACACCCTTGGCTTCGTAAAAAGCAACTTTACTGAGATTGTAATTTATATACTATAAAACTCACTACAAAATAACGTAACTCCATGATTTTTAGCATTTCTGCAGAATTGCATGACCATTCACCCTGCCTAATTCTAGAATATTTTTTTATTACTCCAAAAGAAATTTTGTACCCATTAAGCAGTGACTCTCCATTTCTTCTTCCTTCCTCCAACTCCCTCCCCACCACCATTTGGCAAATACTAATTTCCCCTTTCTGTCTCTATCATTTGCCTATTTAGAACATTTAATATATACTTAATTCCTTTCTTTAGAAGTTTATTTTTATTAGCATGAAATATACAATGTTTTACATCATCACTACTATCTTGTTTAAGAAATGTTATACCACCCAAAATAGGAAATCTGTACCTATTAAGCAGCTACTATCCATTTTCTCCTACCTTAACCTCTATCAGCCACAAGTTTGCTTTCAATCTCTACATATACCTACTTTTGATATTTTGCATATAAATATAATCATATATTTATATGGCCTATAAGTGTCCTTTTGTGTAGGGTTTCTTTCCCTTAGCATGTTTTTTAAGGTTTATCCATGGCTTATTGGACATTTCCAAACCTTGTTTGTATCAGGTTCTTCCCTTGATCCCCAATCCCCAAACGAGTATGGTGGAGGTTAAATAAAACGAGACAATTGTAATGATTTCTTAGGAGCTCCCAGGAGGGTCAAAACCCTTTAATTAAGCTCATGACTCTGAGGGCTAAGACAAAGGCTTCTCTGGATCAGTTCACTTTTATAAGTCCAAGGACAAAAGGCAGAGAAACTGAGGAAAGTGCAGGAAATGAGCAGGATCTTGGGAGTCTCTTCAAAAACTTCTCCAGGTAGTAAATTATGCCAATTTAGGAGAACTGTTCTATCTCCAGGATAATATTTATGGTAGGATTGAGACTACAGTAGTGAAATTCCTCCAGCTGCAGTTTCCATCTTGTTAATTGGGGTTGGAGCCAAGTGTCCACAGCCAAGTGGCCTCATCTTGCCCTTTGAAGTGTCTCTGGCCTATAGATTACTACAAATCTCAGCCAGGATCAGTGATTCATAGAGTTCACTTACTATGAATCAGCTCCCATCACCAGGCAAGGGGCCGAGACCTAGGACAGACTCACAGATAAACACAGAAAGCCAATTAGTAAAATTTAAATTAAAAACTCCATTGAAAGCTGGCAAAAGTTCTTGTATATGATATCAGGAGACATGTTTTACCAACAGCACCATTGCCCACAACAAGGCACTTAATTGTCTGCATTGTGGAAATAGTTTAAATATTTCAAATTTGATGTTGAACTCAGCTTCTCCACTGGGGCTTTCGCAGCAGTGCCTGGCAAAACTGCTTGACAGAAACTAAAGACAGACTTTCAAAACTTGAAGATAGATTTGCAATGTATGATTGTGAAAGGAAGGAACTCTTAAAAATAACAAGGAACCAGGAAGTAATGACAAAGGCTAGAAGATGACAAGAGGATTTATAACTTAAGAATAAAAAAGGTGAATGAAGAAGCAGGGACAAATACAAATGAAATAAAAAGGCTATTCACAGAAATAAGGAAAACTTCCCAAGCATAGGAAATGGAAGTGATGCTCAGATATATGAGGCATACAGAACTCCAACCAGCTACAAGCAAAACAGATCTACACCCAGACATATAATACTCTGGGATTCTGATTATTATAAGTCTGGAATATTAACAGAATATTAAATTTAATATTAAAAGAATATTAACAGAATATTAAAAGTGGTCAAAGAAACAGACTACCTATAAAGGAAAACTCATCAAAATCACAGCAGACTTCTCAATGCAAACTATCAAATCATGAAGAGCTTGGAGCGAAATATTTCAAGCCCTGAAAGAATATAACTTCCAACCCAGATTGATGTACCCTGAAAACCTGTGTCTCAAAATTAATGGAGAGACAAGATATTTCCAGGACAAAGAGGAACTGGGGGAGTTCATGAACACCAATCCAACGCTGCAAAGAATACTGAAGGACATTCTAGAGAGAGAGAAGAAAATCACCAGGATTCCAGGAACAATGGCACAAAGGCCTTAATGAAAGGGGCAGACAGTGAAATGAAGGAGAAAAGTAAACAACAACAGAAAAATAGCATAGCAGAGATGAGGCAGAGAAGACTGGTTATATTGCTGTTTTGTCTTGACTGATTTTATTTGAATCTGGTATGCTTGAGGGTATCAAGTCTGAGAGTAGAGGCAACTACTCTGAAGATGACAAGATTCAATAGGATACCCATTCTGGTTTGATTATTAACTGCCTTTGAAGTCCTATAATGTCTCTAATGTTTGGTTAATAGTGCTTTGTGCTGCTATGTTTAATTAAACATATATACTGATGATATAGACAATTTTATTGAAAACAACAAGAGACATCATAGTAACTACCGTAGATCACCTAGTATTGTGGTTTTATATGTCCTTTACATTTCATGTTTCTCTAGGAATTTGTATTGTTGACTTGTTTTGATTTGTTTCTCCCTCTAATATGGAAAGGCTAGGTATACATGTAAAGACTTATACTTGTGTAGAACTTCTAAATAGTTTACAAGAATTGATTATAGTTATTGTAAAAAAAAGAGGAAAAGAAAATATTCTAAAGGCTATAACTGCATGTGTGTTTGGGTGTGTAAGACTGAAAACCATATTACTAAGTTTTTGTTGGATAGATGAACAGAACTGATTGCAGTCTCACTGTTTGAATGTCCACTTCGTATGCTTTACTTTTTTAACTTGAACAGCTTCTAGGAGGAAAATATGTAATTATCAAGTAGTGATTTCTTACTGTTTTTTTTTAAATTATGTATTATTTCTACCCTCTTTCTGTTTCTTTCTTTTTTTTTTTTTTTTTTTTCTTTAAAAACTGCTCAGCAGTGCAGTTCCTGCCTGGCGAGAGCAAGGTCATGAGTTTGACTCCCAGTTCAAAACAAAAAAAGGTATCTTTTTTATCCATTCCTCAGTTGATGGGCATTTGGATTGTTTCCAAGATTTAGCTATTACAAATTGTGCTGCTACAAACATGGATGCACATATATTACTGTGGTATGATTTTTTTAGTTCTTCTGGAAAAATACACAGAAGGCAAACAACTGGGTCAAATGGGACTTCTAATCCTAGTTTTTTGAGGAATCTCTACACTGATTTCCACAATGGTTGCACCAGTCTACACTCCCACCAACAGTAAAGAAGGGTTCCTTTTTCCCCACAGCACCACCAGCATTTGTCATTGGTTGATTTTTTTGATGCTACTCATTCTTTCTGGAGTGAGATAGAATCTCAGTGTTGTTTTAATTTGCATTTCTCAAATGACCAATGAAGTTGAACATATTTTCATATATTTGTTTGCCATTTGTATTTCTTCATCCTGAGAAGTGTATATTCATCTCAGATACCCATTTTTGGATTGAATCTTTGAATTTTGGGGGACTGACTTTTTAAAAATTCTTTAGATGTTCTAAATAGAAGTATGTTGTCTGAGGGATAGTTGGCTAAAATTTTTTCCCAGCTCATGAATTTTCTTTTCACCATGTTGATGTTTTATTTTGATGTGCAAAAACTTTTTAATAAGATGAGGTCCATTTGCTGATTCTTTGAAGTATTTCCCATGCAGTTTGGCTTTTGTTCATGGACTCTGCCTATCCCTGTCTTCAAGATTTCTGTTGTCTTCCAGAATATTTAGTGTTTGTGTTTTAATATTTAGATCTTTGATCCATTTTGATTTTAATTTAGTGCATGGAGATAGATACACATCTAATTTAAGTCTTTGGCATGTGGTAAGCCACTTTTACCAGCACCATTTATTAAAGAGGCTGTCTTTCTTCCAGCAAAAATGTTTGGCCCCTTTGTCAAAGATAATGTGGCTGAGTGTGTTGTAATTATGTCTGCATCTTCTGTTCTGTTTCTTGTGTACAGCATATTGTTGGATTTTGTTTCTTGATCCACTCTGCCAATCTGTTTCTTTTGATTGGTGTACTGGGGCCATTTACATTAATGGTTATAACATATGTATTGGCTTATCTTTGTCATGTTATTTTCCTGCTGTTGGTTCCCCACATTTCCCATCTGTTTAATTGCTTGCCCTGTTTGGTGGTTTCTTTTTGTTGTAGCTCTTGGGATTGTAGTCATTTTTATCTCTTTCTAGAATATCTTTCAGTACTCTTTGTAGGGTTGGTTTGGTAGTCATGAATTTCTTCAGTTGTTCTTTGTTATGGAAGTGTCTTGTTTCTCCACTTTTTTATTTTAAAGATAATAAAATACAAAAAAAAAACCAAAACAGAATAAAACTAATCAAAACAGCAGCAAAATTGGTACAGAACTTCAAAGCAGGATACTAGGAAAACAAAAGTAGCTACCATAGTATATCTTGTTATCTTCACAATAGTTATCCATTCCATCAGGTAAAGTAAAATCAAACCAAAACAAAACAGAATAAAACCAATCAAAACAGAACATTGAATAAAGCAAAACAATCAGAACAAAACAAAACAGTGACAGCAATATTGGATTTCAAGACAAGATAGAAGGAAATCCCTCATATTTGCTATATACTGTCATCCTCCCAATAGATGCTCAGACTGCTGGCCCCAGGCCTGCAAAAGCAACCAACCAATACAAGCCTTTAGTTGCTTTTTATACCTTAGTTGCTATCAATTCAGCCTGTCCCCCAAACAGCTGGTTGCTTAAGGGATGGGAGGGGACTGATTCTTAGCCCATGTACCAGTAGGCTCACAGGAGGCACTATTTGACTTTTCCTGGGGCTTGCATGGCTTGTGCAGCTTACCAGAAAGGCTAGCTAGTTGGCTTCTTGGTGGTCTCCTCCCAGTCCCAGCATGGCCAATTCTCAGGAAGCACTGATTTTTCTCTTCCTCTCTTCATTAATTTTGAAAGATCGTTTTTCAGGGTATATCAATCTGGGTTGGAAGTTGTTTTCTTTCAGGATTTGAAATGCTTCACTCCAAGATCTTCTTGACTTGATGGCTTGTGCTGAGAAGTCTGCCATGATTCTGATGAGCTTTCCTTTATAGGTGATCTGTTTCTTTTCTCTAACAACTTTTAATGTTCTGTTCTTGTGCTGAATTTCAGGGGTCTTGATTATTGTATGTCTGTGTGGAGATTTATTTTGGGTTATGGCTAATGGAGTTCTGTATGCCTCACTTATCTGTATGTCAGTTTTTTTTTCCCATGCTTGGGGAAATTTAACTTCTGCAAATAGTCTTTTTATTTCATTTGTGTTGCCTCCTGCTTTTTTCATCAATATCTATCAATCTTATATTATTTCTGTTTGCATGATTTTGCAACTGTTAAATTGTTATTTCCTGGGTCTTTCTTATTTTTAAGAAATATTTTCTTTAGTGGTCACTAGCTGCAATCCTGTATTCAAGGTTTGAAAGTCTATCTTCAGCTTCATTCAAGGATTTTTGCCAGCTTTCCGTGGACCTTTTAATTTTCTGGATATCTCTTTGAATATGTTCCATGCATTCTAATTCTTTCCTATATTGTTCATTCAAGATTTCCATCATTTTCCTATGCTACTTTATTTTTTTAATCTATGTCTTCTTTAGATATGCTTTCATTATGGTTGTCATTTCTTTTTTTTACCTGGGAGATTATTTCTGATCTGATTTCCTTTACAGCCTCATGGAGTTGTTTCTTTAGTTCAGTTGCTATCATTTCAGAAATGTCAAGTGTATGTTTTGCATTTTTCTGTATCTGTCTCCTGGACTTGTTCTGGGTAGACTGAGGGTCTGAGATTGCATTTTGCTCCTTTGTCTTGTTGTTTTTCTGGATTTCTCCAGATGAACAGTTGCTGAGTCTCAGATGTTCCTATGCTGGATACCTGTCCCCTAGTTTTGGGAATGGGCCAAGCACCTGGGTTCCTCCAAACTGAGGTGAGCCTTCTCCCATTCCACAGCTCCCCAGAGCTCTTTCAATGGCAGAGAGATGATAAGTGGGCCTTCTCTCATCCTGCATGGTTCACTGGGGCTCCCACAATGGTGGTAGGGCAGTGGGCAGGCCTTTTTTCCATTTTAAAAATTGGATTATTTGTGTCTTTTATCAGTGAGTTGTAAGAGTTCTTTATGTGTTCTGAATCTATGTATGAATTTGATCAGTGAGGAAAACCTTTCCCAAAAAAATCCCCAAAGCTGTCCTCTACTTACATTTGACCAGAATTGTGTCATATTGTCACGGCTAAGCAGTCGCACCAACAGAATGGGAGTATCGTGATTGGTGTTGATTCACCTCAGGGAATTGAAAAGGGGTTCAGCTTCCACTCAATCATGTGGCTCAGCTGAAATAAGTGCATGCTTTACAAGAGCAGTTCTGTTAAGAAGGGAGTGACTTTTGTTATGCAGCTGTATCAATCAGGATCCCAACAAGAAACAAATGACTGAAGCAAAATAAATTACTGTGAGGAAGCTGCATTTAGCCTTAGTAGCTATAATGTATGTCTGTTCCAAGCTTGAAAGAATGGGCTAGAGAGTGAATTGTGGGCAGACCGAGGGAGATAACAGCACAGCAACAACTGGTGTTATCCAATTCTGATCCCCTTTTATTGCTGTTTTTTGAGCTGTGGTTTTCTGTGCTGCTTTAACAATCTCTCTCTCTCTCTCTCTCTCTCTCTCTCTATCTCTCTATCTCTCTATCTCTGTCTCTCTCTGTGCATAGTTCAGGCCAGCTTGAACTCATTATGTAGCCCAGCTTGGCCTCAAACTCATATCAATTCTCTTATCTCAGTCTCCTGAGTGCTGGGATTATAGGCATGTGCCAACATGCACACTTGTCCCTACTGATAAGTTTCTTTTCTGTCTTCTAAGACTCCTTTTATCTACTGAGCTCATCCTTTTCCACTTATATACCAGTGCTATTATGAATTTATTGCCTAGATACTTTTAAACTATCATTTCAATGAGATGCAGAGATGGATGCACTGGCATTTTGAACTGGAAGCTTTCATCTTTTTCTTTCAAATTTAAAAAATATGCAAAGTTCAACTCATCGTATATGAAGTCATACAGTCTCCTTTTTTATTTAAGATGATATGAAAAACATTCTCAGTGATGTTAATATTACTCCAAAGCATAATTTTAATTATTACACAATAGTTTATCTCATGAGTACAGTATGCCATAATTTATTTTATCAACTGTGCAACATTAACTTCTTCCAACAAATCCTTCCCTCAATATTTTGGTTTGTTTCAGGATTTAAAAATTCCAATTTAAAAATTCCAATTAAGACTCTGGTGTATAAACATTTACTTGCAATTCATGTATCTCCTCAGAATAGAAGCTTAGAAGTAAAATTACTATATATTAAAGTATATGAGCCATTTGAGGCTTTAGAACTCAATGGGAAATTTTTATAATCTTATAAGGTTTTCGCCAATTTAGATTCTCACCAAAATTGTATAACAGTGATGTCTTTGTATTCTTGTTAGCATTATGCATGATACCTTCAGCTTTGTTAATTTTACTTGCAAAAATAGCATTTTATTGTTTCGCTTTGCATTTGTATGAAGACTAATGAAACTGATTTTTTAAATGTGTTAAGTGTTTCATCAGTTGTGAATTGTCTGTTCATATTACTTGCTCACTTCTTAAAATAAGGGTGTTCATGTTTTGTAACTTTTTACATTTTGAATAGATAATTCTCAGAGGATTATAAGATTTGGAAGGTAAAAAAGGGTACACAGTAGTCATTCATTCTAGTCGTATTTTGTTTTCACTGATAACAGTTCCTTGTTCTTTTAGAGACAGCCCAGGGTTTTACAAGCATCTACACACTTGCTTCTCTTCTCACAAATGTTAGTGCCCCATGGATGCTTTTCTGTGCCTTGGAGATCCTTTCATGTTAGCACATAAATATCTGTTTCTGTGTTTTTACTGGCTACTTAAGGTACTGCTATTCAGATGTGCCATAGTTTATGTACCTTATATGATAGAAACTTAGATGGTTTCTATGTGTCTGCCATCATAAGCATGTGGCATAAGATATGCCTTGAATTTGGGAGTGTGTCTCTGAAGGGTAAATCCTTAAAAATGAAATTCCTGAGTAAAGTGTGTGAGTATGTGTGTGAAGTACTAGAGACTGAACCCAGAACCTCAAGCAAGCTAAGCATCAAGCTCTATGATTAAACTGTATCCCAGCCCTATTATTCAATTTTGATGTTTGTTAATTTGGCTAGGTAAAAATGGTGTATCATTATAATTTCAAGTTGCTCTCTCATTATGAGAGATTAAACATATGTTCTTATGTTTAAGATCCATTTGAGTTTTTTTCTTTAAATTATCTACCTATATTTCATGCCCACCTTTTGCATTGAGCTATTAAGGTATAGTTTGCTATAAGGTAAGTAAAGTGGACCTTTTTGATATGAATTTTTCAGTGTATTTCTAACCAGTTCCTTCAGCTTAATACATGTGAGCCTGTGTCAAGGCCATCTCCTTTCCCTTGGCTTGCATAGTGGTCTGCTGGTTACTGTCTACCTACGGGTCATGAAGGGTGGGGTTGCTCAGTTTTACCTCTAATTTAACTAAAAGCCAACATAATTTCTACCTCTAAATTTATTTTTTCTCCAAATCTCATAGTTTCTTATGAAGAGAGAAAAAATATAGTATATTATATACTTGGTTGAAAGGTAGTCCTGTTATTAATGTATCTTTGGCTCTGCCTCAGTAAATAATAGCACTGGTCCTGTTTATGAAATTCTATTCATTTCGTCCCTTGGCTGTTTTCACTGTGAAAGGTGCAATATCTCTATTGAACCATTCTGGATGATTGAGATTTACAAACTAAAATTGAAAAATATTATGAATGTCGAAAGTTTAAAAGTTTATTACAAGCTGGCCATAGTTGTACATGCCTGTAATTCCAGCACTCAGGAAGCTGAGGCAAGAGAATCACTGTGAGTTAAGGGCTTCCTAGGCTAAAAAGTGAGTTCAAGGCCAGCCTGAACTGCACAGTGAAACTCCATCTCAAAAAAGTAAATAAATAAATAAAACATTTATTGCAATAAAAGACACATTGCCATTAATCTGCAAAACTCTTTCCCTTGCTTTGATCAACTCACTCATCATTCTCACCATTTTCTAAGGCAGTTCTGGAAGTCTTCTTCTACAGATATCTTTGATCATGTTGTCTTCACTGCCTTGATGCCTTGAATCAATTCATGCTTTCATGTTCATTTTGACTTTGGAAAAGAGCCAGAATTCCCACAGTGCCAAATGCAGTGAATAAGGTGGAAGAGGACCCACCATAATGTCTTTAAGTGGCTACCTTTGCTTTAGATGGCACTCAGCAGAATATTCACTGATTTCTTAATCATCCCTCATTAAGACTTAGAAAGAGGACTTCCAGAATTGTTTCAGAAAATGGCAAGAATGATGGGAATATTTTGAGGGGTGATATGTGTCTTTACACAGTAACAATTTGTATTTAAACATTCATCATATATACTTTGATTACCCCTTGTTTAAGAATAAATAGGGAAACAGAATGTGGTGCTATATCCCAGCACTCTGTAGGTGAGGCAGGAGGATTTTTATGAGTTCAAGGCCAGCCTGAATTATATAGTGAGACCATGTCTTGATAACTAACCCCACTCCCCCAAAAAAGGAGACCAAGTGGAGATAGATGGGCGGAAAGAGAAAGGTCTGAGAGAAAGAGAAGTGGTAATAGATATAGAACTTCATTCGAGGGCTAACATACTTGTGTACCTCCTCAGTGGAAGCAGTAATTTTCCCTCCTATTGGAGGGTGGTGGTGGTGGGGTCCTTAGCACAATGCAAGGTGGATCATGTTTAATGGATTCACATTTTTTTGGCTTGAGGACAACCTGAGATGAAATAGTCACAGTTATTTGCAATGTTACTTTCAAAGGTTAGGTGGGGCCAAAACTGGAACTAATAATGGCAGAAAGGGAAGAGTGCCACCCAGCTGGAATAGAAGATCCCTCTTTCAAGCAGGATGTTAACTTTCTTTCTTTTTCTTCTTTTTTAAGACAGGGTCTCACTATGTAGTGCAGGCTTGCCTTGAATTCATGATGTAGCCCAGACTGGACTCAAACTTCCAGGGATCCTCTTGCTTCAGTCTCCTGAGTGCTGGGATTACAAGAGTGCACCACCAACACCAGACTGCAATTAACTTTCTATTGCTGAGTAACAATAAAACTATTTGGCAAGTTACCCTAAAATTTAGTAGCATTAATAAACATTTGAGCTGGGTGTAGTGACACACTCCTGTAATCCTAGCACTCGGGGAGGCTGAGGCAGGAGTTTGTGTCCATCCTGGGTAATTTATCAATTTAGCAAATCCCTGCCTCCAAACAAAAAAGCATCAAAAGAGCTGGAGATGTAGCTTAGTGCAAAGGCTTTGGGTTCAGTTCCCATTACCACACACACACCTAAAATTGTCTTATAGTTCATGTGGATCAGAAATTTGGGGATGACTTAACTAGGTTCTGCTTATGGGTTTCTCATTAAATTTATTTTGGGAGTACAGTCATCTGATGGCTTGCCTGAGGCTAGAAGATCTGCTTCTAAGATGCCTTTTTCACACAGCTACTGGAAGGAAGAGTCAGTTTCTCTCTGTTGGCAGAAGGTCTTATTTCCTTGGCAAGAAGATCTTCCTCTCTGTAATTTGAATATTCTTTTGACAGGGTCAGTCTTCCTCCAGAGTGAATGATGTCAGAGACTAAAAAAGAAAGAAGCCATGTTGGCTTTTATGACCTAAATTTGGATGACACACGTCATTCCTACAATTTTCTATTCACTGGGATTAAGTCACCAAGTTCAGCCCATACTCAAATAAGGGAACAAAGCGCCACATGCTGAAGGGAGGAATATCAAAAAATTTGGATGTGTTTTGAACCCATCACATTTACGTTCCTTAAAAACATTTATCATAGCATACTTGAACTGTATTCCATTTTTTGAAGTTTGTTGCGTAGTATAACCTTATTCCATTGAGCTACAGTCATACTTTGGTGCTTGACTGCTTTGAAACTCATCAAATTTGGTACTCCACTCATTTGGACAAGAACATTTCATCCAGACACTTGTCATTTATTTGGTATTCAATGTAAAAACTAGTACTTGTGTTGGTGTTGATGGCCTTGAGATTTGCTACCCTTTCCAGACCAAAAAAAAAAAAAATGTGGTGTTTATCATTTTTGGTAGCCATTGAACCTCCTGGAACCAATCAGCAGGTACCAAGGTACCACTGTATATGTATCCATTCACTTCAAAAATTTATTAAGTGCATTATCTGAATTATTATATCCAATCTTTCCAATCCATCATGGGAGACCATTCTGTTCTAAGAGCCTTACAGAGAAAGAGATATCTCTGACAGTGCTCCTTTCGCCTTCTCAGGTGCTCGTTGGGTTTCTTCTTATTCTGGCAGCCATAGAGCTGGTCCTCGCACTCACAGAAGACTCTGGACAAGCCACAGTTCCCCCTGTGAAATATACCAACCCAATCCTCTACCTGGGCACATGGGTAAGGCCATTGCCACTTCTTCCCTGTTTATCTTCTCTCTACGCATAGCTAAAATGTACTTTTGGAGATAAAATTAAGTCCAATTTCATCTATCTTTGTCAAGGACCTACAGTGAAGCAAAACTTGCTTGTTAACAGGATGAAACAAAATTAAGCTTTTCACCTTTTTCTGATTTTATGCTCTCTATTTTTCCATCTAAGGATCACTGATGGAATCCAAGTTCCTTGGAGTAAAATAATTTTAAGTGCTGTAAATATTATTCCAAATTGATTAGTGACTAATCAATGAGTCACAGAGTCTATGGCTTTTGCATAAGTTTTTGTTTTGTTTTGTTTTGGAGAGGGCTGTACAGTGTTTTAAAAACAAATTAGCTGTGATCATTTTAAATGCTCAGATGAGAAGGGGAACATGGAAAGGAGGAGGGAGAAAAGAGAGAAGAAAAAGAATAGGAGGAAAAAATGGAAACAAAACTTTTGTAAATGAGGAGGCAAAAAGAGGTTGAAGGGCAAGGAAGAGAATGGGAAAAAATGAGAAGCAAGATATAACATGTACAGGTACAAATTTTGTATGATGAATATTATCATTCTCTATATCTAAAATGCACCAATAAAAATTTTAAAATGCAAAAAAAAGAAAGAAAATTACATATCATTGTTTTGATTTATAAAGTTTCTTAAACAATCGGAATATCCAACAACCAGGGACCTACATTCCCACAGGGCTATGGCCAGTTGAGACTGAATAGCTGCTGCCCCTTTAGACCATGCGGTTGGCTTGGCCCCTCCCCATGTTCTTTTTGCCCTGCCACCATTAGTAATGTGACCTGCTGGGAGGCATTTTTGTTTGCAACCACTATAAAGGAACAAGCAAAGAGGGCTGCAGAAGACGGTGTCTCTTAATCTCACATAGAGACTATTGTCTGTATCTCTTTGCAGTCTACATTAAGAGACGTCATGATGGAGTTTGAAATCTACCAAAGTGGGAGTATGTACACCATGAAATTGGCATATTCTACAAATCCTAGCTTTTCCCCTGGAGCACTGGCTTACTAGCACAGTACAGGTCTAGGAAACTAACATATATATGTGAGATGACTCAAGGCAAGTTTTTAGGTTTTTAAATTTTTTTAATCCAATATTTGAAAAATCAAGATATGGACAATTTATATCTAGTCATTAGAATCTGCCTCCTCTGTTCAACATGATGGAACACACTTACAATCTCAGCACTCAGGAGGCAGAGGCAAGAGGATCACCATGAATTTGAGGCCAGCCTGAACTACATAGAAAGACTCCATCTCATAAAAAACAAAACCAAACAAACAAAAATCTGCCTCCTTGACCTATTACCTGAATTGAATTTACTGAGTCTTGAAAAGATCTTCACAGCATGCAAAGTAACTTCACTAAAATGCATAGCGGCCCCCCACTTTCTTGGCTAACTTCCCACCTGAGTGTGTCAAACAGAGATGAAGCACTGAAAGACTTAGTATCAGGGAGCAGATGTAGAGCTTGGCATTTATGTGCTCTCCTTTTGGCCAGATTAGTTTCAACAATCTCCTCCTTCAGCTTTCCTTTCTTCCCTATTCTCTGACTTCTTTCTCCCCTCCTGTCCTTGGTTAATGATGTTGTTTTTCAGAACTTCATATAAATTTTTCTCTAGCTCCTGGTTTTGCTGATCCAATACAGCAGGCAATGGTGCATACAGAAGAACTCGTGGTTCCTGTTCATATTCTGGATTCTCTCAATATGTTGTGGCACTTTCCAATTTCAGACTCTTATCCGGGCACTCCTACAGGTAAGGAGAAAAGGGTGTGACATGAAGATGTATTGCTGAACAAGTTCTTTTTTTTTTTCTGCTGCACAACTTCTAAATCAGAGTCAATGACATCAAGTAAGTTGAGCTCCAGGATAGAATTATACTGGGGGAATTTGATAGAAGGCTTTAATCACAAATTATATATATATAGTGTGTGTCTATATTTATTTATATTTCACTTGTATTTATATATTTAAAAATAAATGTGATAGCTGACCTGGGCTACAAAATGAAGTTTGCATTTAATTTGAATAAAAAGCTTATTTTCTCTGGGTCTTTTCTCCCCATAGGACAGCAGTTCCAATCTGGCCTATTCCTGCCTGTTCTTCATCTCTTATGGATTCCAGATCCTGATCCTGATCCTTTCAACATTTTCAGAAAAAAATGACTTATCAAGTGTAAGATTCTAAATATGCCCATTTTGTATATTACTTAATTGGATGATATCTTAAAAACTAAACTTTGAGATGTCTGGGTCTTACAGAGATCCCATGAACCCAGAATAAGTTACATGCAGAGGAGCTCTAATCTGAGCATCTGAAATCTGAAATGCTCTGAACCCAAAATTTTCAAAATGTTTATGCAGTGTTGCAAAAATCTGAAACACTTCTGGTCCCAAGCATTTTGGATAAGGGATACTCTACCTGTAATACAGAATATTTTATACTTAAGGAAACAATGGCAAACATATTGAAATACTGACTTTTATGTTCAGTCATCAGTTTTTGGCATAGACAATTAATTTATAGATCTATGCCAGAAAATCTGATTATCCTTCTGTTAAAGACCTTAGAATCTCAATATATCTGGTACACCATCATCTCCAGAAAAATATTTCTGATTTAGAGTCCAATAGTTTCTCTAATTTCTTTTTAATTTTTCATATCTTTCAGAATCCATCATCCACAGCTTCGTTTTTGAGTAACCTTACTTTTAGTTGGTTTGACAGGTAGGAAATGCCTGGAGTATGCAATTTCTATATTCCTACTTTCTCATTTTTCTGAAAATGAAAGAAATCTTAATATTTTAAAATGCCTCCTGGGGCCCCCTTTTCTCTTCTATCATAAGAGAATGTTGAAATTTACAGGTTAGTTTAATTCATTGGGCAGATTAGTCTAGAAGATGAAAGAGACTTACTCTTGACAACCTGAGAGTTCCACAAGAGAAAAGAAAGAGGCAGTGGGATAGGAAGAGAGAAATTTGAGGCAGGCAGTATGGTGCAGGTTTGGAGGGTAAGAGATGAAATAGCTGGACTGGGATACCAGAAGGTGTCCGAACAGATATCCTTGGCCTTTGTAGTTCTGTGCCCTTTGGGTGCCTGGTAAAGCCCATGAACCCCTTCCTAGGTACTGGTTTTTTTTCCCCCCTTTATTTTAAAGGGAATAAAAAAGAACACTAAACCAAAGCAAAACAAACAAAAAATAAGTAATAAGAAAGTAGGAAATCCACAATAGTCACTATACTGTATGATGTTATCTCCTAAATAGTTGCTCAGACTACCTGTTTTAGACTTCCAAAGTCAATCAAACAATATAAACATTAGGTTGTTTCAATACTTTGGTTGTTATCATCTCAGCCTGTGTTCCTCCAAATCAGCCAGTTGCTTATGGGGAGTGGTTCTTCTTTCCCAGCCCACAAGCCAGCTGGCTTATTGTGTGGGGAACATGACATCCTTCCTGTTTCTCCCTGGTTGGCCGGGCCACCACTGGCACATGGGAGAGTGCATAACTTCCTTCCTTTTCTCCCCTATGTACTATTTTAAAAGCATAAAATATACCAGTGCTATAGCTTAGTGGCATAAACATCTACCTGGCAAAGTCCTGAATTCAATTATTGGTTCCAAAAAAAAAAGAGCATAAAATAAAAGACACGGATTATAAAGGAAATAAAATATACACATTCCTTGTTTAACAACCTACCTGATTAATGACTGGTTAGACTTGTGACTGAGGCCTACTGCATGGACTTATGACCCATCTTTCATTTGTACAGTTTTGTACATCTTATTTGATAGAGCCTCAGTGACTTTTTTTGGTACAGTATCCCTTATTTATAATACTTTATTTTTTTGCTGATTGTACCATACAGTACTGTAGTTTTATGTTCTGTCATGCATTACAGAACTGTATGTAAGAGTTATGTAAATAAAAGAAAAGTCATCTAATTGTAATTTCCTTTGGCCATTTTTTCCCAAATGTTGTGATGTACATACTATATACAATTCTTCATTTAGCAACCAGTTCATTGAATAACCTAGTCACCAGAACTGAACTCTGTTCAGTTCAAGGAATGTCTGTATTGAAATGTAGTTATAAAAATGTTCCACACCAGGCATGGTGGCACACATCTGTAAACCCAGCACTTAGGAGTCTGAAGCAGGAGAATGGCTGTGAGTTCGAAGCCAGCCTGAATTTTAGACCCTGTCTCAAAAAAAAAGTTTAAAAAACAAATTTGGATATAGTAATAAATATACTTTTAAATCAAAGCATTAAATAATAAGATCTAGGGATGGGTCTAAAAATGACCATAATTTCAAAGTAGTGATGGGCATAATTAAGCTGTGACAGCATCTGTGATGACTCCTAGTGACAGAGGCACCATATTACACTCATGTAAAGAGAAATGGTTGGTTCCAGTTGGAAGCTATTACAAAGATTTATTTTGCATCCATTTTCTCAAACCCTAGGCTGGGGAACCCTGATCTAAAGAGAATCAAAGCAGCCGTGCGATCTGCTCTATTTCATAAGGGCATTCCGAAGGCTGTTCAAGGCAGAGAGGCAGCCAGTGCTTGAAGAGGAAGGAGTGAGAGGGGGACAGGCGATGCTGAGATTTTGGCTCTTCATTCCACAGGGCCACGCCCTTTTTCTTGCCAGCTGTCTTTTAAAACACTTCGCTATATCCACACCCTTCCTTTTCTGTCTCTCCACTCCTCTGTCAAGTTCCAAAGGCCAGGAGATGGAGGTAATGGAGCAAGGGCGAAGTCTCACTTTTCTGCCCTCCCCGCCATCTGGAAAGCAAGTTTTGACACAGGCAGCAAAGATCTTCTAATGCAGCCTATAGTGTTTCAGCCTAGGGTTGCTCTTGTTTCAGCATTGTTCTGAAAGGTTACAAGAAACCACTGACGCTTGAAGATGTCTGGGAGGTTGATGAACCGATTAAAACTAAGTCGGTAGTGAGCAGGTTTGAAGTATTCATGGCCCGTGAGCTACAGAAGGCCAGACGGGCATTCCAGAAACGACGGCAGAAGTCCCAGCAGAAATCTGGAGCCAAGCCACGTGGCTTGGACAAGAACCAGAGCCAAAGCCAAGATGTCCTTGTCCTGGTAACTTTCCCATTAGTGTCTGTGTATGCACCGGGTTTTACTCTGATGTCTGTGTGATGTGTATCTCAGGCAAAAGCAATGTTACATGATTTTTTGTTCTTGTATTTGTATAGTACTCCATACTTTTCAGCGTATTTTATATTATTAGTATCATTTACAATATTAGTAATAGCTTAGTGAGGATATCTGGAGGGTGTAATGTATTATTTGTCTCCTTTTAGGTATATTTAAAATTTTCTGTCATGAAAAATTTTTTAAATAATAGTCTGGCACTATTAGAATTTACAGTTTGATGAGAACATTCACAGCTAATTTACTTTTTAATTCACACAAAAACATGTATTGAGCAGAGTTGTATATCTGAGTCTGCTGTAAGCGCTAAATAAAAGGAACAATCCTACCTGAGTGCCCATCTTTAGAGAGCTAGAAAGCAAACAATAAACCAGTACACATACTGAGACTAATAAGTACCATTAGAAAAATAAAACTGGGAGTGGGGTGGTCCATATCAGTAATCCCAGCACTCTGAGAAGGCTGCAGCAAGAGGACTGAAAGTTCAAGCCCAGCATAAGCAACTTAGAGACTTAGCAAGACCATGTCTTAAAATAAAATGAATAAATAAAATAGACTGAGAGAGACTGGCAATTGTCCAGGCAAGCGAGACTGATTAGATGGAAACTCAGTGAGAAAAATTATGAGAGGATGTGAGTAGTACAAAAACCTAGAATCTGGGGGTACAAAAACCTAGAAACTGGGGCTAAGAAGCTAGAATTTTGGGTATGAGGAGGCCAAAAAGAGACTGAAGGATGAGTAAGTCCCATGTATTAGTTTCCTAGGGGTGCCATCACAAAATACAGATGGTACCTGGGTACTCAGAGTTCATTGGTCCTGGAAGGCATAATGAGTACTAAAATTGACAAGTACCAAACAAACAATTTTAACTGGAAATGGTAGTAAATCATGAGCTAATTAACACTGAGGGGTTATGGCTTTCAAGTGAAGTACCAAACAGATGAGGAATATTGGGACAGAATATCTGAATCAAAATGTATCAAGTACCAAATTGAAAGCAGTGAAATACCAGGGTATAACTGTACCACAAACTAGAGAAGTTGAAACGACAGAGGCTGAGTGTAGCTCAATGGCAAAGTATCTGCTTATATGTGGGAGGCCCTGGCCTTGATCTCCAGTACCACAAATGCACATGCACCTGTCTGCATGTACAAACACACACACAATTTATGTCTCACAAATCAGGAAACCAGAAGTCTGGAATCAAGCAATCAGCAGGGTCAGATTGAAACATGTAGAGAAAAATCCTTCCTCTACCTGCTAGTTTTTGGCAGAAATACTGGATCTTCCTTGGCTTGTAGATGAGTCATTTAAATTTTCACTTCTCTTTTTACATAGGCATCTTCTATCTGTATCTGTCATACTAGATTATTGCCTACTCTAGTGATCTTATGTTAACCTGATCACAGCTGCAAAGATTCTGTTTCCAAATAAGAGCCCGTCCCACAGTACAAAAGGTCAGGACTATAAATTTTTGGAATGGGAGTACAATTCAACCAATAACATCTTTCAACAACCACAAACAAGAAGAGAACATTCAGAGTCTTCTTTTTCTTCTCTCTGTCTCTGTCTCTGTCTCTCTCTGTCTCTGTCTCTCTGTCTCTGTCTCTCTCTGTCTCTGTCTGTCTCTGTCTCTCTCTCTCTCTGTCTGTCTGTCTCTCTCTCTCTCTCTGTCTCTCTCTCCTGGAGAGTGAGCCCAGGACCTTCATACTGAGCTACATTCCCAATCCTTTTTAAATTTGTTTTTTGTTTTCTCTTTTTAAATTCATTTTGGGACAGGGTCTTACTAGGTTGCTAAGTAGTTTGGGTTGGGCTGCAATTTGTTATCCTCCTATTTCAGCCTCCCAGAGTGCTGGGATTATAGGTGTGGGCCACCAGACCTGATTTGTTCTTTGTTTCTATGTTACTAGTTTAGATTTCTATTCTGAAATAGATTTCAATATGAGTTAGAAGGGAAAGAGAGGATAATAGCACTGAGGAGATGAAGAGAAGAAAAAACCTATACAAAGAACAAAACAAGCCTCACAGACCCTGCAAGAATATTGGAGCTGTTCAGGGCAGGAACAAAGTCTTACACTATACAACTCTGTTAACACTGTTGTTTTCTTTTGTGCCCAGGAAGAAGCTAAAAAGAAAAAGAAGTCTAAGACTACAGAAGACTTTCCCAAATCCTGGCTGATCAAGGCCCTCTTCAAAACTTTCTATGCAGTGATTCTGAAATCATTTATACTGAAACTAGTGCATGATATCTCTTTATTTTTGAACCCTCAGCTGTTGAAGTGAGTGCCCAAGAATTAGGTTGTCCTTTAAGGGTCTATTCTGCCACTTTTGTTTTTGCCCCTTGTATATGCGGCCAAGAGTTTTTATAAATTCCCAATTTTAAAAATGTTCATAATTTTCTTTCATTCTACAGCTTTGTGTTTAGGAAGAACACAGGGCATTTTTCAAAATCTAATTCCTCTTTCCTGTGCTCCCCTTCCTCTACATACTTAGATACTGGTTAGATATTTTACTCATTAAACAAAATTGCTATATTCTGAGCCACAACTAAGCAACATACCTGACAGGGTGTCTTCTATCCACAGCCTAAGAGGTTCAGGCTAATCGTAATGAAATTTTGCAGTGTATTATGATCTGGAATGAACTGCCACCAAGGAAATCCTTTTAACTCAAGCTGGCTACACACCCTAATTTTCAGGCTTGCATTGCCTGGAAATAATTTACGTGGCCCAAACGGCTTCTTTCACCAAGAAGTGGAACATGACAAGACCAAAACTTTGCAATGCTAACTCCATGCAGAATTTCTTTCATTATCCATTCTCAAAATTATGAATTATTTATCCTAAGCCCTTGCTGCCTACCTCTAAATAAAAGCAAGAACATTGTCAAGATTATGGAACTTAGGTCTTTCAAATGCACTGGACAGTTCTGGTCATTTTGGTGAGGCATTCAGAGGTTGAAGAGCCTTGGAAGTCCCATGAGCATCACTTACTCAGTTTTACTGTGGCAGATTGCTGATTGCCTTTGGGAGTGACTATAACTCACACGTCTGGATTGGATATGTCTACACCATCGCCTTACTTCTTGTGAGCTTACTCCAGTCTTTCTGCCTTCAGTCTTATTTTCAAATGTGTTTCATGCTGGGAATGAGTGTACGGACAACCGTCATGTCTTCTGTATATAAGAAGGTAAGCAGAATATGTCAGATACAGTATTTTCAAAGAAAATCCTCTCACTAAATATAAGCATTCATTCCAAGATGAGGAAAAATTATGGAAATCATAACTGATTCCATACTTAGTTTTTATCAGTCACACAGACTCCTTTAGATGTTTCTCTGGAAATCAAAATATGAAGAGTGCGTTCACAGACATGAGATATGTCGCATCTGTGAGGAGAGGAATGCTGCGCCCTAGGGAGAAGCCGGCCAGCTGCCCGTGATCTACCTTTCCACCTCCAAGGCTTAGACACCTGCTCTTCTCTTCTAGCCTCTCTCTTTTTGTTTTTTGAAGGGTATTGATTTTTGTTTTTTAGTTTATTTAAGTTTATTGGTATGTTTTAGGTATACATAATGATCACATTCGTTATAGGGAATTGGTACCTGTACGTGATATTATCTTGATTCCTCTTTTTCCCCCATTCACATCTCCTCCTTTCAACCCCCCATCTCTCTCAACAAGGTGAAAATGTGATGGGAAAGAATGTAAAATCATGAAAGAAGCTGGCCAAGGGTGAACTCTTGAAAGTGTCAACATTTAACCCAAACATTTGATGAAACCTTGTTCAGAGATTTCGTGTCTCCATTTCTAATTATAGTTTTGCCAGTGAGACTAGAATGCTCTGTGGACCAGGGTTTCATCTCCCCAGAGTAAATTTTGCTCAACAATTTCTTTTTCTAATCTTTACTAGCTACCAAAACTTTTGTCTCTTTTTAAAATACATTTTTTGATTACTGAGTTGTACAGAACTAGAAGGTTTTCCATTTCCTTAATATGATTTTGTTTATTTTTTTCCTGATTTTTATTTATTTATTGTGTGTATGGTAATGCTGGGGATTGAACCTAGAGTTGTCCTTCCACTGAGCTATATCCCAAGTCTTTTTCATTTGTTATTTAGAGACAATGTTTCACTACATTGCCCAAGTGGACCATGAACTTGTGATCCTCCTGCCTCAGCCTCTTAAGTGGCTGGGAATACTGGAATGTACCACTGTACCTACCTAATACATTGTTCTTAGGGTTTAACTTCTTCAGGTTTAACTTCCTTCAGTCCTGAATTTTCTTTTCTATTCTCCAGTGTATTCGGTCTTGTCCATGGATCTCAACCCCAATTTTTATTTTTAGGCACTGACCCTGTCCCATTTGAACAGGAGGCAGTACACCATTGGAGAAACAGTGAACCTCATGTCTGTGGATGCCCAGAAGCTTATGGATGTCACCAACTTCATTCACTTGCTGTGGTCAACTGTCCTACAGATTGTTTTATCCATCTTCTTTCTGTGGAGAGAGTTGGGACCTTCAGTTTTAGCAGGTGTAGGGGTGATGGTTCTCCTAGTTCCAGTTAATGGAATACTTGCCACCAAGAATAGAAATATTCAGGTAAAGAAAGCAGTCATCTTGGGGATATATGTTGGGAGTACATGTCTTCTTTAATGTCTAAATTCGTACCACTCACTCTATTCAAATTTTTAGAAGAAATTTGTGCAAGGCAAATCTGGTGAAGACTTTCCCACCATCCCCAAAGGCTTGCTCTGTCTTCCTTTTCATCTTCTGACCACTCTTAGGATTTATGTACTCTTATTTTCATTTATGTTAGAGGGAAAAGCCTGACTGGAAAGGAAAAGGCAGTCCCAGAAACCCAGTACATAACTATTCCATCTTGCTTTGCTGGGCTGCCCTCCAAATGGTGCTTTTTGACCCCTCTCCCCTACCATAGCAATACAGACCAATTGCACAGAGCAGAATGATGAGTGATCCCAATTTTTCAGTTTAAGTCCCAATAATCACATTTGCTATCACCAGGTGGAAGGGCTCAATGTAGACAGTTCCTAGCTTTGTTAGGTATCACAGGTTGAAGGATTTGTTGGTATATATTTTTTATTTACTTGTTTGTATTCATTTATTTACAAATAATTGTTTTGAAAAATTTATTACACATTTTACTTTCCTGAGAACATGGCAGTAAATTAGACAAAGTGCTTGCTCTCATGGATCTTATATTTTGCTTAGGCAGCAAACAAAGAGAAATACCAGATCATGAGAGAAACTCTACAGAGAATTAGAAGTGAAACAATAGTGGGTGGGTGCTATTTTCAATTAGGAGGTCAAGAGATTCTTTTGAATCTCTGAAGGACAAAAGTCTGACTATGAAAAAGTGAAGGACAGGGCAGAACAACCTGAAAAGAAAGGAGTCAGGCAAAGGCCAAAGGGCAGAATCAAGCTGGTGTGAGACTTGGAGAGAGAGGCATGCCCTCACCGGGCACCTCAAACTCTGACTGAGAGCCAGGAGGACACCTGAGGACTCATGTCTGCACCAAAACTGGACCCTGTCTCATGAAAGTGTTACTGTTTTTATTTTGCTTTTTCCTGACAGTTCAAAAATATGAAGTATAAGGACAAACGTTTAAAGATCATGAATGAGATTCTCAGTGGAATGAAGGTAAGAAGCCAGTGAGGGGAAGAAGGGTTGAAGGGTGGAGAGGGGAATGGGGAAAAAAGAAAAATCAAGATATAGTATGAGCAGGTCCAAATTCCCCATAATGAAATTGCTCATTATGAGGATATCAAAAGTGTACTGATAAAGTTACTTTTACAAAAAGGAAAAGAAAAAGAAGCCAAGTGTATTCATATCTCTGGGTACAACAACAGAAGCTGTGAATTTCTTGGCCTTAACAAACTTTATTAGAAGATGTGGATTCCTGCTTTTTGGCATATGGTGTGTCAGCTGGCTCCTGATTCATTGACCTACAAATCTCTTGTCTTACTTTCTAATCTCTCTCCCTGGCCCTTTTTTGAATATTGATTTGTACTTATTTAACCCAAATGGAGTTATTTATGTTTTTACATTTTACTGTACAGAAGTTTAAGCATACACAAAAATAGAGAATGATAAAATGAACCTGCATAGATTTATTCCCAGCCCTGGAAATCAACATCCTGGTTTAACTAGTTTCATGTATATATTCACTCCCCAGTTTATACCTGCCATGTTATTTTAAAGGAAATATCAGAAATCTTGTCATTTCATTCATTTTTATATTTTAATTTCTAGTATATGTTGCAGTTCATAATGAGTATATTTGTCATGGGAAGTTGGTGCATGTATACAACACATATTAATTTTCTTTACATAACCTTCCCCTCTGCTCCTTCCTACCTCCATCTCTTGGTCCCCTATGAATTACTTTTAGAGTTTGGCTCCCTAAAAGGAAGTTTGTTCAGGATCACCAGGATAAATGTTTGTTTTTCTTTCTGTATGGTCTAGCTTTCAATATAATGCACCTTGTCCTTTAAAGGTACATTCTTTAAAGGACAGGGAGTTCTTTTCTTTACAAAAAAAAAAAAAAGGGGGGGGGAAATTTTTTAATTAAAAAATTTAGTTTTATCTTAAATTTCTTGAAAATGAATCAGAGGACCCTTAAAACCCCCTGATATTTCTCAGCTCTGATGTATCTTTCTTTTAGTGTGGCAAAATTAAAAGAGAGACATGGCTTTGAATTTCAGGTCCACCTTGGGAATTTTGGGCAAGTTACTTAGATTGTCTCAGTCTATTTATCATTTAAATGAAGCAACAAATGAGTATTATGCTCATTTTTAACCCATTAGATCCTGAAATATTTTGCCTGGGAACCTTCATTCAAAGACCAAGTCAACAGTCTTCGGAAGAAAGAGCTGAAGAACCTGCTAACCTTTGGCCAGCTGCAGACTCTGATAATATTCTTCTTACAGTTAACTCCCATCCTGGTGAGTACCAGAGCAGTCAGTGCACTGGGTAGGTTTGGGACCTGAAGAGAAATGTGGATTCTCAGCCTCTTTAGGCCTGTTTCTGAATCAATGAAACCTACACTCTTTCCTCAAACCTTTATGCCATCATCCCTATGTTGTCCTCCCAAATGTAACACCACTTTTGTTTACTACTATTTGGTGGTCTGAGGCCAAGGGCAAGTTTTCTGGATATTCACTATGGATATGGTATCCAAGAATGATTTGCATAGGAGGAACATTGATATATGAGCCAGAAAAACCGAACCCATTTTTCCCTTTTTCCTAATATTCTTTCCCTTTCACCCATCCTAGTTCCTCTTTCTTTTTGAACAACTTCTTCCCATTTTCTAATTTCTATTGTACATTGTATAGTGTATAAGGTCTAAAGACCTTATTTACCCTTTCAGTTTCTCATACCAGGGAGACAATATGATGTTTACCCAAGATGGTAGATTTTGTTATATATATATTTTACCATAAGTTTTAAAATTGTTACCGGGTGGTAGAGTGCATGCTTGTGCTATTATCAATTGGAGAAATTTTTATGCCCACATCTTATATCCTGAGCGACTACTTTAAAGATAACAACATGTAATGTGTTAACTATTGTTCTTCTCCTATTATTATTATGAAATTTTGTTTTAACTTTTTCATAAGATAAAAAAAAGGAAAAGAAAAGAAAACCCAAACTCTGGTCCTAGTGATCCATTAATTGGCTTTGTGACCTTCTATGATATATTCCTTCCTCTTGTGGGCTCAGTTTTCTCATCAGTAACATGAAGAGTCTGGGATAAATCCCTAAACTGCCATCAGTCTTGGTATACCATATTCCTGAAGTGTAGCACAAGGCTGCTTGGACCCTCTTAGGAATAGATTGTTCTTGCCCTTATTCTTTCCAGGTATGTGTGGCTACATTTTCCGTTTACATTCTGGTGGATAGCAACAATATTTTGGATGCAGAAAAGGCCTTCACCTCCATCACCCTCTTCAATATCCTGCGCTTTCCCCTAGCCATGCTCCCTATGGTGATCTCTTCCGTGCTCCAGGTACATGTCAATTGCTTATCTCTGATTAAAAGCCCAAGAGCCCACAATGACTGGCCTATTACATCCCATTTCAATCTTCTGTTGATGAATTTTTTATTAGAGAAATCTGTTTGGTCTCTATCAACCAATCTTAATAAAATCACAACCTCTCAAAGATCCCAATTTATCTGACTATAAAGTGAGGATAATCACACCAACCTCATCTACCGCACAAGGAGAAAATCTTGGGAAAGCATTCAGTGAGACTATTGTGATTGTCTCTAGTGTTGGAAATTTTTCTAAGCCCCTTTCCCAGCCTAGTTTCCCCCCTATTTTTCTAAGACTTTTAAGGTGTTGACATAGTATTCAGAAAATATGGCACAAAAAGGAAGAAAAGACTTTCTCTTTGCATAAATCCAAGTGGTAAATAACCATGGTGGTACATTTTGGAACCTCAATCTGTCAGAAAATTAATTTAGAGTTTAGGAAGCCTTAGATGGGCCATGAACAATGTGTGGGTTCTGAAAGCTATGCCCAGTTATAGAGAAGGGCCAAGGCCCAGACCTCAGGAGGAAATTTACAGGTAAGCTGGAAGACTGATGAGGGGGCCACAATGTTGGGACATAGAGAGAGTGCTGTGACCTGCGTTCATCCCAGAGGTGGCTGGCTTCAGACAGCTCTGAAGTTATGGAGGTTTCCCTATCCCAGAAGATATGAAGAAGGGGCTGACCATTTGGCCAGTAAAGAAACAACATGTTGTTTTTAGACAGCATTCATTACCTAGTAAAATCAAGATTGGCAAAGGCATCAGCTTCCTGTATTCCTTGTCCAACTGTATAATATTGAACCTCAAGGAGTCAGATGATGAAACATCCCTGGTAATGGGGCATTCCATTCCTGAGGAGCTGACCCATGTATCAGGCAAGCAGTTTTATAGCCTGCCATGATGCCCTAAGGAAGGGATGGGCAGAAAATCTGCCATTTTCTCAGAGGTTTGGGCAGCTGTGGAAAACATGACAGCCTCCCTGAAAGACAGAAGGCCAGTGAGGAACACCTTTTGAAAGAAGCTTCTTGAGAATTTTCCATGTCCTCATGTACTAGGGACCCCAGGGGATTCTGCTAACATGTAGGTCAGCTGACATTTCAGCATTGGCCAGTTCTTCTATACAGGGTCCCAGTCATGGCTAAGTTAGGATACTGGATAGGTCATCAAAATATAGACTCAGTTATTAAAAGGAAGACAGTGGCTCGGTTGCCAGAAGTAGGTAGAAGTTATGATTTTGTCTTAAGCAAAGTCAGGAGACAATTTCCAGAAATAAGGCCAAAGATTGGAAAGAGATAGCCGTAGAGTTAAATCCCTTGAATTTTCAGAAGGGCTGAAATAGAATTTTCTTCTCTCTAGAGTGGGATTGCTTCCTGGGATATAGAATGAATGGGTTTGTGTTGGGAGTCAGCAGAATCTAGCTGTGGCAAATGGCAAATCACAGTCTGATGACAGTTGAAATCCTTTCCCTCTTTGTGTTTGCTGTTGATTTTTCAATTCTTTATATTCTTTGTGTTCTTTTCTAGGCCACTGTTTCTATAAACCGACTAGAGAAGTACTTGGGAGGGGATGACTTGGATACATCTGCCATTCGGCATGTCTCCAATTTTGGTAAACAAACTTTGAAGTTTCTTCTTAAAATTATTCATAGTGCTAGCATCTGAATTTTTACATACAAGGGCTTAGTGTCATCAAACTAAAAGGAAGTTAAGAATTTGTCTTGAACTTACACTTGTATATAGTAAGAATACTATTTAATTTAAATTGCATTTTAACCTCGTCTAGATTGCTTAACTACATTGCTAAGAAATCTAGGTCAGCTCTTCTAAGAATAAGCAAAGAACCCTATAAAGAATCCACAAAGCAGAAGTCAACATGGAAAGATAGGGCAGTCATGGCTGTAAACCTGGTGCTCAGAAGCTAAGGCAGGAAGATCATCTTGAATTTGAAGCCAGCCTGGGCTACATAGTGAGACCTTGCCTAAAAAAAAAAAAAAAAAAATGATAGAGCCAAGTTTTGAAATTGATACTTTGGAGTGAAAGCACACACAGGAAGTGGAAGGCATCCACGGCTAGAGTAAGCAGTGGGTCTGAAATCCAGAGTGGAGAGGTAGAGAGGTTGTTGGATGTGTGTCTCAGTGGTAGAACATTTGCCTGGCATGCACTAAGTCCCGGATTTGAACCTCAGTCCTAAAAATAAAGGGAAAGAAGAAAGAAAGAAAGAAAGAAAGAAAGAAAGAAAGAAAGAAAGAAAGAAAGAAAGAAAGAAAAGAAAGAAAGGAAAAGAAAGAAAGAAAGAAAGAAAGAAAGAAAGAAGAGAAAGGAAAGAAAGAAAGAAAGAAAGAAAGAAAGAAAGAAAGAAAGAAAGAAAGAAAGAAAAGAAAGAGAGAGAGAGAGAAAGAGAAAGAAAGAAGAAAAGAAAGGAAAAGAGAAAAGAAAAGAAAAAACAGAGTAAGGAGCTTATATAAGAAGGTAGAACTCACATAAGGGATTAAGCAACAGAGGCAGGTACCCAACATCTACAGATCAGAATCTGGGCTACAAAATTTAGGACTTCTAAATAAAATGGAATTTCATATGCTGGCCACTTCCAGGCTCATTCTGGGAGCATTTGCTTGCTTCCTGTTAGTGAAGTACAGCATCTAACAGAGGTGATTCTAGGAGCTGATAGTGAAGCAGTGACCCATAAAGGTTACAGAAGAGCAGACAGGTATGTGGGACACGTTACTAAAAGAGGGAACTTTGTTTTTTCAATAGACAGAGCTGTGCAGTTTTCTGAAGCCTCCTTTACCTGGGACTGGGACACGGAAGCCACAATCCAAGAGTGAGCTGTCTCCTTGCCATACTGCTGTTCTTTAGGATTCTCTTTGCTTTCTTGTTCTCAGAAAATTCCATATAATAGAATGCATGGGAAAACAAAGTATGGATATGTATTCCATTAGACACTAGTACAGGCTAAATCCCTGGAGGCATGGGCTGAGAACTAAAGTCCTGAGCCTCTCTCGCCATGGTTATATTTGCCACCTTGCCTCACTACTGTGGGACTGTGACTCGTCAGCTGAGAACTTATGAAGACATTTGTTCTCCAGATAATAGATGGAACTAGTGCAGGGTTGACAGTTAGCCCAGGTCTCTTGACATGCTAGAAGATACACAAAAAAATATAAACTCAATTTAAGTTCATTCATTCATTTAAGAATAGTAATCAGGAGCACTGGGATCTGGCTTTTCTCCCCAGTTGGTCAATGGGACCTGACTGTATAAGATTCAGCTTCAGATCTGCAGTTTCACATCAAAATGACCCACTCCTCCACCTCACTCTGCAGGCCATTTCTGTCATGCCGTAAGCCAGACCACTCTTGCTACACTGCTGCCCATAGCATGTCTCTTAAGCATCAGCCAGTTCATCCGCTGAGTACATCATATCACAAGCAGAGTACTACAGAAGCTCAAGCAGGCCATGTCTTTCTTTCTTCATGACCAAGCGTACCTTGTCTCCCTTCTCATGACTTCTTGCCCTTCTCTCCCACTACCACAATCTTTCACATGGTCTCTGGAGCCAGCCTGAGTGAGTGCAGGAGCCCTAGCTCTGATCCTGCCCCAAACCCAAGAGTTTTGTATTGCAGACAGCAACAGGACACAGCTGCCGCTTCACTGCCCAGAAGAAATGAAGCTCAATGGACAGGTTGAAAAAGCAAGTTTCTAATGTTCCAAAAGTCCTACGGATTCAAATCACAAGAGTGGCAAACAGAACTTTGTGTGTTCCCAAGATTCTACCCTAACATGAACTCCTCAGCTAGAGAAGTCAGATTGTCAGTGGACAAACCTCAAATATAACTCATTGAATAAATACATTTGAGAAACATTAATTAAGAAGAGGTAACATTTACTTCAAAAACAACTAGATTTGGACAGTGATTTAGCAACTAGATTCTATCCCAGCTCTGTTAGTTTAAAAATAAAGGTCTTTAGTCCAGAGTAAGTGACCTTCTAAAGTCGTACAACCCAGAAGTCACACAGTTGGGACTGCACCAAGCCAGAACTCTAGGTCATCTTGTTCAATAGTCCTGTTGGTTGTTGGAGAATTTTTCTATTGGAAACGTACATTTGGCACAAAGTTTATAGATGAATTGAATAAGTTAAGGCTCACTCTACAACAATTTAAAGATAAAAAGAATATCACTAAAGGAGTACTTTGGGGTCTTATGTATCTAAGACAAATTTTTCAGTATTCAGGGGGACATCTCCTAAACTAGACCCCATGGAGAGTCAGAAAGGTGGTATGAACTACTCTTAAATACCCATACTCCCCTCTCCCCCAAAATCTTCAAAAAATATTCTCGCTTTCAGTGTGAACCTGGATGTTATGCCAGGCCAGCTGGTGGCTATCGTGGGTACAGTGGGCTCTGGAAAGTCTTCCTTGATATCAGCTATGCTGGGAGAAATGGAAAATGTCCACGGGCACATCACCATCAAGGTGAGAGAGAATGTTAATGACTTCTAACCTCAACTGTGGGCCACTCGGTTGAGTCATTTTCTCATTTGAGATAATGCATTAGTAGGTGAGGCCTTGCTGACATCTGGCAGACTTGTGAACTGTAGATTCTTTGCACCATCCCAGGGTCTCTGGGGATACAGTCTAAGAATCCACATTTTTAATGAGCTCCCAGTTGATTCTCATATGCATACTACGTATGACAGCTCCTGATTAGAGATCTGTTCCTTCAACGTCTAAACATTTTTGCTGTATTTATGTGTTTCTTAAAATCTCAAATTTTGCAAAAGTGTGCAATAAAAATAACAGAATCTAGAGGGAAGAGTTGTTAACATATGACTAAGGACTTAATGCCATGCATGCTGGCACATGTCTATAATCCTAGCACTCTGAGAAACTGAGGCAGGAGGATCTGAAATTTGAGCCTAGCATAGGCAACTTAGCAAGGTCCTGTCTCAAAATTAAAAAAAAAAAAACTTAAAGATATAGGTTAGCGCAAAAACCCCGAGTTCAATCCGCTGTAAAACACCCCCCTACACACACACACATTAAATAACCAACAAAAACAGTATAAAATCAACACTGGCATTTGCATCCAACATTACAAATTAGTCTAGGCTTCTTGCTTTCTTTTCTGCAAGCTGGATCTTTGAAGGCATTTGTTTCCAATACCAAAACTTGGCATGGGATGTTTACTTCTTCATCAATCCTGATTTTTTAACACAAAGAGGGATGTTTTCAAGTTGCCTTCATGAACACTCTGAACTTCCCCAGAAAGCTAAAATTAGGGGAAATTATGGGTATTTTTGAATCATTATGAGTTGACAATAAAAAGCTTCTCAAAAGGAATTAGGAAACGTATCTATAGTCTTTTCTGTTACAGTGCAGTACTTCTTGGTCCATACCATGCAAGCCCATTAATAAATACCAAATATTTAGGCAACCTGATACATAGTTCCTTAAATCTAAGCTCTATTTTTGAATCAGACACTACTTGCACTAAAATGAGACAAGTCCATATTTCAGCTTTTTTCTTAACATCTTCATATATTGCTAAAGTTTTCCTTTTACGTATGAGAAACCTTGCTCCCAATTCTTTATTTTGACCTAGAAAAATTGGAAAAATGTTTTCCTTTATAATATATTAACATCATTGTTTACCAACTCCTAATGAGTTAATTTGCATTTTTAAGAAATCATGCACTGTAACAGAAAAGACTACAGATATGTTTCCTAATTCCTTCTGAGAAGCTTTTTATTGTCAACTCATAACTGAGTTCTTTCTCAAATACAAGCATTTGTCAATCTCTGTCGTGTTGAATATAATCTCTGTGTGTCCTCTTGTGTGCTAATCCAACCTCTTAGTTTTTGCTTCCTAAAATGTTATCTACTCCATTTCCTAAAAGTGTTAGCACTATATTAAACCTAGGAAACTTCTTGGTCCATACCATGCAAGTCCATTAATAAACACCAAATATTTAGGCAGCCTGGTGCATAGTTGTTTGAATCTAAGCTCTATTTTTTTCTTCATTACTCTTGCTACCTCATCCTTCAACACCACATTTCTGGAAGTACAGTTGTCATATGGCCTGATCCTTTCCCATCTAGGGTACTACGGCTTATGTCCCTCAGCAGTCCTGGATTCAGAATGGCACCATAAAAGACAACATCCTTTTTGGATCAGAGTTGAACGAAAAGAGGTATCAGCAAATTCTGGAGGCCTGTGCTCTCCTCCCAGACTTGGAAATATTACCTGGAAGAGACCTGACTGAAATTGGAGAGAAGGTACTTTAGATAGCAAAGGACCTTGAAGGATGAAGAAATATTGAAAAAAAAGTGAGGATGATGGGAGAAATACATGGAAATAACATAGTTGATTGATCTTGGTAGTCATGTTTGGAACAAACACCAGAAAACATATCTTTACATTATCTGTCCACAGCATTTTGCACAAATAACTCTGAATTTTTAAACTTGATACCAGGAAGCAAAAATGGGTATTATTTATTTAAATCAAAGCTAATGAGAGACTATGCCATCTATTCCATCTATGTTAATAGTGACTGGCCCAAGGTTTATCGTGTTATTAAATGTTTTTTGTAAAAATAGATCCTAATGATATTATGTTCATTGAATAAATATAGCATAATTTACTTCACAGTTAGAATGTTTACATTTTTCCTTCCCATCAATAAAAATGAGTACAATAATCCTTTGTGGACAGTCACGTTCAGATGCTGGGCTAGTGCAGACATAGATCTGGAATGAGTTTTTCTATTAATTCAGAATGTATTTACCGAGCAACTACTAGGATAATATCCATAAACTAAATGGAGAAAACATCTACTCTGGCAGTGAGCAACAAAATATTGAATAAATAAATTATATGATAGAAAACACTACCTTGGGCCTGCCTTTGATTTTTGGGTTTAAAGTTAGTTATTTCAATCAAACTTATGTATTTGCATAAAGAAACCAGATACCTGATAGAAGCAAATTTCTTCCTTTTAGTCTTTGTTAGACTTTGTAAAGTGGAACTAGGGAGTAGTATTTAATTGAAATTATTTTCTTCTTCAGGGTATAAACCTCAGTGGTGGCCAGAAGCAGCGAATCAGCCTGGCTAGAGCTGTCTATCAAGATTCAGACATCTATATTCTGGATGACCCTTTATCAGCCGTGGATGCTCATGTAGGAAAACATATTTTCAGTAAGGTCTTGGGCCCCAATGGCCTGTTGAAGGGCAAGGTGAGAAAGCATTCAAAGTGATGAAGATGTGCAGGTGTGGGGATGGAATCACATGTCCTGAGACAGATTTTCTTATTTACTTGCTTCCTGGGTCTCTGAAGAAATACAGTATCAGACTGATCTCCTTAGAGCCTACCCCATGAAGACTTCCATCATGAGGTCTTGGTTTTCATTGCAACTGCTCTATTTGAGCCTTATTCTGTGGCTTTACCGTTGAACTTCTTAGAATGATTTTGATAAAAATACTTACCAACCTACGGTTACAGTAAGAAGTATGTTTGGTGTTTGTCCCCTTTTCCTGGCAGAGTTCCTAAAACTCATGAAATTTCAAGAGTGATAGGATTGTCTTTTGTTATTCATAAGCCCCTCAGATCACTCCTGAGTTTATCCTATTGAAGTGGCTTAGGGCAGGACTGTTAGATAGCTTCCTTAGGGGCTGATGATCATGGACAAGTAGTTAAAAGTAGTTTCAGGCCTACCCAATAACCTCCAGGTAGAAAGTGGTGGTAGAGGGGTTATAAAAGATCTTTCAACAATGAAATTTAGAGAGCTTCCAAATCTCACTTCCACATCAAGATGCTGGGAGAGTAGTGCAAAGTGAGCCGGCATGAAAGCTCCGTACCCCTCCCCCATAGCTTGTCCTATGCGTTGCTTGCCTTTGGCTGCTCTTGAGCTATAGCCTCATAATAAGCTGATGAAATAAGTGGTTTCCTGAGACCCCTGAGGGTCTTTCTAGAATATTATGGAACCTTCACAGGGAGTCCAGTTCATGGCCAGTTGTCAGAATTATAAGGAGCCTAAAACTATCTACTGGCATCTGAAGTGAGGGGACAATTTTGTGGGCCCTTAAACTAGAGGTCTGTGCTAATTTCAGATAGTGTTGGAACTAAACTGAATTGTTAGACACCTAACTGTTATTAGAAAACACCCCCAAAGGACCCAGTCATTCACTTGCTGGTAGGACACAGGTCATGCTTCAGGTTCTAGAGTTATGCTCTAAGAAGGCACTTTCCCCAGAATGTTTGCAGGATGTGAGAATATCATGCCTAGAAAGGATGACTACCTGAACATAGAAATAATATCTAGTATTTATTAAATATTCATTCATATCCCAGACTCATGCAAAATATTTCCACTGTTTTCTCATTTGATTCTCACAATCACCTTATCAGACAGAACAAATAAAACGGACAGAAAAAAAAATCACTGGAGCTGGTTGTAGGTGAAAACTATGCTTTTGTGACTGTGGGGAATATTGGCATGCTTATCCCGACACTGTGTGCCAAATTTCAAGCAGGGCTGACAGATCCCCTCTGTTGCTAACATAATTTCCCTTGGCAGTGGGCAGGGAGATTCTAACAGTATTTAGCCTGTTCCCGTCAAGATTCTTGAATTCTGCTAGCTAAGATTCTTGTTGATATAGGGGAAGGGAACTCCTGACTTACTATATATCCAGTATGAGTTCATGTTCTCTAAAATTGAAGAATGAATTTTAGGAACAACAGAGGTTAAAAACAGAATATATTTATTGAGAGAAAGCAAGCGTCTGTCTCGGAGAGAGACAGAAGGAGTACTGAGTGGGTTGCCAAAGACTCTGTCTTTTCTAGGGACTTCTGTAGAGCAAAACCACGAGGTGAGATGGGTCCAAAATGGGGAAAACATGGGAACACACAACGTAGGCATGCAATTTTACTATGGTCAACCAGTAAGATTAATTATTCAGATAAAATTGATTAAATCAGGGACAAATGGGGAAGCAAGTCTCTTAGCAAAAGGCGCATGCTTAAAAAGCAGTGACTCTTTCTGTAGGGGGTTGGGATGGTGACTTCTGGCTTCCTCAAAGTGATCCATACTTATTTAGAATATCAATCCCTGATGTTTATACTTGGGGTGTGGCTGCATTTGTTTTGTCTTTTTCTTGAGATCTGTCTCCTACAAGGTCACAAGATATCTGGTCCTCTGTGCTGGCTCCCCCCAGGGCATAGCCCTGTCTGACTGCCTGTAACATTTCTATCTAACTCAGCTGCCTATAACAGTGTGACCTGGGCTGCTGTTCCACTGAGGCCCTTTGCCTCTCTTGAATCAGTGGATCAGCAGGAGCTCTCTCTCTCTCTCTCTCTCTCTCTCTCTCTCTCTCTCTCTCTCTCTCTCTCTCTCTCTCTCTCTCCTATTTCTGGTCCTGGGTTCTGTCTTTGCTAGGGTTTTCCAGTGCAATAGAGAAACAAAAAGAAAGGAAAAGTGGCTTTTATTGAGGACGTGGAGAGAAGCGTACCACTCACGGGGGTGGGCTTTCTCTTCTGCCAGATGCAGAGAGGTCTGAGCGTTATGTGACCACTGACTGGAAGTGGTGCTTGGGGTGGGCATTGATGACGTGTGAGGAAGTGATTGGAATTCTCTTCACATACTTGGGAAACGAAAGAGAAAGTTGTAATCAGGGCTGAAGGGGAAGGAGGAGGAAGTGGTTGTCAGGAAAAGCTCTGTTTTTGCTTTGGCCTTCCGCCATGTTAGACCACCACCGTAATGTCCAGTAATTTATATTGGGGCATAAACCTTTCACTTCTTAGTTTCATTAGTTTTTTAACTGAATATTCACCTTGTGCCAGGTTCATTGTGCATATATTTGAAAAGGTTTGGTCTTTGCTCTCACGTAGTCACAATTTAATGAAAAGACTTACAGAAAAGCAAACAATAATATTACAATACATGGGTTATTTTCATTGTAGTCTGTATAAACTATAGTGGAAACACAAGTCTTACTAGAAGATTCAGGAAGGTACCAGAAGAGTTGGCTTTGAGCAGAGATTTAAAGGATGAGCACATTCTAGATATTCCCGATAAGAAGGGTCTAGTCTCTGTTGGGTTGTGAAGTACAGAACAAAGGCAGTAGATTTAGTTTATCTGTCCAGAAACCCGTCACAACTTCATAACTGCTAATTTAGCCTCATTATTTACCCACAGTGTTTATCTTTCTATCTCTGAGTGGAGTTCTAGTCTCAATAGTCCTTGGTGTCCAAAACAAATCTCTGACACCAACAAGGACCTAGATTAAAATTTCTTGTCCACCGTGTCTCTAACATACTAAATAAAAAACTTTTTTGGTACAATGGGCTAGCTGGTTAAAGAAAAACTAGTAAGGGGCAATTAGTTTTAGCCAATTAGTTAGCTTTGTATGCACCAATTATAATAATGGGCATGATAACTTTCCTAAATACAATCTTCTGCTCTCCCAGGGATTGGAGGAGGATGTGTGTAGGGTAAACCTCATTTTCACTACAGGAAAATGACTATGAGGAGATCCATGGTGTTCAAAGTCTCATTTCATAGGGTCAGGTTTTAAGATGTGGTGCTGCAAAAGAAGGAAGGAGAATATAAAATAGGCCATGAAATCAAAACTGCACTTTTGAAGCAAAGTCTCAGTGTGAATCAGTACCCATGTTTTTCCTGACTAAGAGTAATCCAGGGAACAGGATGGACACAGGCAGACATTCACAAATTAATGTTATTTTTACAGACTCGACTGTTGGTTACACATAGCATTCACTTTCTTCCCCAAGTGGATGAGATTGTGGTTCTGGGGAATGGCACTGTCATGGAGAAAGGGTCCTACAGTACTCTGCTGGCCAAAAAAGGAGTGTTTGCTAAGAATCTGAAGACATTCATGAGACATTCAAGTTCTGAAGGAGAGGCCATGGGTAAGTAGAGTATTGGGACAATATAGAATTTAGGACCTAAGTGGATATGGTAGACCAGTATCTACCTCCTGTTTAATCTAGTGAACTAGATTTGGAAGTGAATTACCTAAAGTTTCAGATTCTACTCTTCTCAGTTCTGGGTGAAGAAACAAATTGAAATTATAGGCCTGGACCAAACTGGTGACTTTTCCCTGCTCATCTGTCTCTGACACACAATCAAAGAACATCCTTTAGAAGGGTACAACCTAAAGCCTGGGTGAATAAACCTCGTGGAAAGAACACCAGTGAATACCAAGTTCTTATTGATTCAAATCATACATCCTACTCCAACTACTAAAAAAACCACTGAGACTAATTTCTGAATGTTATTGTCACTAGTAAGCTTAGGTTCTTGCTTATAATAATAATAATGGAAAGTAAAACTAAAGTTTGATCCGTAAGAGCAGAGAGCTTTAATTGAAAAGTTAGAAGGGAGATAGGAAAGGACTCCAGTTTAGGTGGCTGGAGAGGGTATACTCATAGAAGCTCAGATTGGCCCATCTACAGAGGTAGCTGGCCACTTTAAGGAGAGGCTGGTGGGCTGGGATTTGGTTGATTATCTCAGTTTTGGTGTCATAGCTCTGGAACTCTTTTGACTGAGGGATAGACTGAAGTGCAGCTCTGGCTTTCCTAAGATCTAGGTGATCACAGATTCAGGAATGGCTAGAAACATAGATGAATATCCCTGGAAATTCTTCATCCTGGTGTCCTTAACTTTGAAGAGGCTAAGATCATGTAAATTTAGGTCTAATCAACCTCAGATTGCTAATTTCTAGACAGACACTCTCCACATGATTAACATATCTATATGAAAACCTTGAGGATGGATTTGACCCAAAGTTTTAAGGTAACAAAGGATACAAAATGATCAACTTTGTTCTACTTTTAGTTACCCATTGGGTGTCTATAGGTCTAAGTGAAGAGTCACTGTTTATAGCAAAAAATGGATTTTAAATCCTTGACTATCCCAGAAGAAAACACAAATCATGCTTAAAAGACTAGTGGGTAAAGGCCCAAGATATTGCATGTTCCCCACCCCTACTGTCTTTAACTCTGTTATGACTGCATCGGCATTAATAGTATACTACTAAATTCTTGATAAGCTTTAACAAAAGAATCTGGATTAAAACACCAAAAACTACTGGGTGCATGAACCAGAAAAAATCATGACAACTGCACAGTGTCATAGTATACCATAGGAACAGCCCCTAATATTGTGATCAATGGGCTTACAGATTAACTCTAGTTAGCAATGGTGCCATTCATTGTGACTCTTTCCAAGGACCTGCCACAGTAAGGAGTCAAGCATAGTGTTCTTGTTTGTTTTGAGACAGGGTCTCGCTTTGGAGTTCAGACTGGCCTTGAGCTCGCTTTGTAGCCCAGGTTGGTCTCAGACTCCAAGGATCCTCCTATCTCAGCCTCCCAAATGCTGGGGTTACAGGCTTGCGATACCACGCCCGGCCTTGCATCCTGTATAGTGATTCACATAGTGATCACCGGCATGTCAGGATTGAGAAAATAAGCTCTGGAGTGGTATTAAGTAATCAGTCAGAGAGGAAGCATTTACAGAGCTTAAAAAGTAGGAGCAAATTTTGACTATGAGGTCAGAGCCTCAGGCAGCTATGATGTCAGAGATGCTGTTGATGTTTCAGCTTACTCTGAATAAGACCAAATAAAGAGTAGCTTTGTGAGTGGAGGTTTTCAGAGAATCTCAGCAGGGAAAAACAATGGCAGTTCTCTTGGTATGGGGCTTTTGGAGTTTGGAACCCACTCTGCCTTTTGGGTAGCTGCTAGGCTGCTAGTTTGCTTGGCTACCATTCTTTTTTAACTTTTTTTTTTTTTTTATCGGTACCAGGGATCAAACTCAGGACCGCATGCTTGCAAGGCAGGCACTTATACCGCTAAGCTAAATCCCCTTGGCTACCATTCTTTCATAGTTGTTGGTTTCTAAGCAATCACTACTGAGGAGATGGGGATGGAAATAGGGCAAGTTCAACAACCACAAAGTGTACTTTTCTTACCAAGACTCAGTCACTTAAAAAAAAAAAAAGGAAATGAGCCTTTGGGTTGTTGTAACCCTTTGGATGATTTCAGAGTTCAGAAAAAAATGATTTTGACTTTTTTGTTTTGGCCAGTATTTACATTATCTTGTTGGAGGGGTAGATTTCCGGGGATTCTTATTCTATCATTCCACTGATATTCATGCTGTGCTTTGCATTTGTTTTATTTTGTTTTTAGGGTATGTTTTTAATACTCTCAATTAATAAAAGTTTGTTAAATTATGTGAACTTCAGAGTGAAAATTTTCAGTTTACAATAATTTCTTTAGTCAATTCTTGGCGTGGTGGCTTCTGTGTATCTACCATAATCCTTAAAAGTTCTTTGCTGCTTCAAAAAAACTTATAATCCTTGGAATGTTTTTCTCTGTGGTTTTTTTTTTTTTAAATCATTTTCTCTTCTGGTGGAATATTAACATGTCTCTCCTTATGATGGCATTTTCTCAACAAGAATACATACTGACAGGGCTAGGGGTGTAGCTCAGTGGCAGGGTACTTGCCTAGCATATACAAGTCCCTGCATTTCAATCTGAAGTATGGTAAATAAATAGAATGAAATAAAACAATAGAATGAATGCCAATAATTGATATTTATGGGATAAAGTCTTGTCACCTACATCTGAAATCTGTTGTTGAAACCAACCAGAGAAGTCTTCATAGGACTATGACAGCTCTGTGCTATTTTCCTAACCTCGGATGTGTCTCCCTAGTCAATGATGGTGAAGAAGAAGATGATGACTGTGGGCTGTTACCCAGTATAGAGGAACTCCCTGAGGATGCAGCCTCCTTGACTATGAAAAGAGAGAATAGCCTGCGTGGAACTATGAGCCGCAGGTGGGCTATTTATTCAACTGGCAGCCTTTATCCCTTCCATATTTCTATCTGACCATTCTCTTTTTCTCTGTGGGTGTTTCCTGAGAGGGTGGACCCTTAAGGACATTCCTAGTTCTTCCTTTGCTTCCTTGTGTGGACAGGAGGGAGGGTGAGGACTGTATCAGTTTCCCATGGTCATCTACTCCGGTATGTGCTTTGATACCAACAGAATGATTCTGACATCTTCTTATAAGATACTCCCAGGAAGCATCTACATTCTTAGGAAAGTTTCTCCTTTTCTACCTGTCAACTCCAGGCCCAGTAGCAGGCATCTGAAGTCTTTGAAAAACTCTTTGAAAATTCGAAATGGGAATGCCCTGAAAGAGGAGAAAGAACCAGTGAGAGGACAAAAACTAATTGAGAAGGAATTTATGGAAAGTGGAAAGGTAAAAAACATACAACAAGTACAATTTGAGGTTATAAACAGCCTAAAATCTGAAATTTTAAAATTAGTTGAAACTTGAATACATATCTACAGGATCAATATGTTCTATTTGTAATAAATTTTTAGATTCCTCATTTAAATTATAAATTATCAAATCATATTTCCATGATAAATAATGTTTCCTGTAAATATCTTGATTCCATCCTTCATGAGTATTTGATTTGATTCTCATGTGTGAAGAATGTCAAAACTGCCTTGAGATGCAATTTTAGGAGCCAAAAAACACTAATATATCAGACCCAGAGCATACAATCCAAATGAATTAAAACCACAAAGGCCAAGGTCCTATAGTAAAGCTCTATATCCTAATCTGGTTTGATATCTTTCTATCTCAATTATCTTCAGGTTCTCTTAATAACTTGGTTGGTATTTATCCTGCTTTGTGTTTCAGCATTAATCTGTTATCCTGGTCCAGTTCAGAAGTAGTGACCACAGATCACCAAATTTTGCTATTTGTTATTATCTATATTGCCAGGGGACTCTACTCCTCCTTGTGATTGGTTTTCTAGGTAATTGTTCACCTAAAGCTATTAAGAGTGTTCTACTAATATTAATGGGGTCTTTGCAGGTGAAGTTCTCCATCTACATGAAATACCTACAAGCGATGAGATGGTGCTCAATAATCTTCATCATCTTTTTCTTCATGATGAATTCTGTGGCTTTTATTGGGTCCAATCTTTGGCTCAGTGCTTGGACCAGAGACTCTGCCATCTACAATGCCACCACCTATCCAGCCTCTCAGAGGGACCTGAGAATTGGTGTCTATGGAGCGCTGGGAGTAACACAAGGTATCTGTAAAGGCTATGATAGCCATTTTTTACAGAATCTCAGAAAAACTTCTGTTATTGTGTCCCAGGCACAAATTTCCGAGAGTTCTTTTGCATGATGTTGATAAAACTGCTTCCATTTCTAGCTACATTTGTGCTGGTGGCAACTATCTGGAGCATGTATGGTTGCAACCATGCATCGAAAATCTTACACAAGCAACTGCTAATCAGTATCCTTCACGCACCTATGCGCTTTTTTGATACAACACCCACAGGCCGAATTGTGAACAGATTTGCTGGTGTAAGTATCTCAAGGGATATATGGTGGTGTGTTTATAGGGTGATGCTCTTTCTGTTGCTTATAGGGAGGAATTATGACCCCCTCTCGCCAGACAACTCTTTGGGATTCCAGTTTTTGTGTCTACTCAGCATGCACATGTTTTTTGAGTACTTCCTGTTAGATTCCAAGGACCCTTAAGGATGTAGGAATGAATAGCTCTGGCCTTTAGTAGCTACTGTCTAGTAAGGGAGATCACCAAAGAAATGAGAAATCATGGTAGAATATGGTAAAGACAGTGTGTATAGGAGTGTTCTGGGAGTACAAAGAAATGACAGAGAAAAGAGATACTGGCTCAGCCTGGATAACTGAGTATAGGAAATGTCAAAAAAGCAGAACAGTTCAATAATAGAAGCAAGGCAGGGAAATGGTGAGGGTGCTGGGGGAGGAGTAGGCAGTGGAAGTGTGCTGCTGAGCAGGGCTGTTTTGCAGAGAGAGAGAGAAAACACCTAAGTAATGCACTGACATACCCTGTGTCAGTGAATGAAAGGAAAAGTAGAGTAATCTGCTCAGTCTCTGCCTTCATTCCTGAAACTTCTCTCTTTGATGCTTTAAAAATTAATCAGACACAAAAGCTCAAATAGTGCATGGTTTCTCTTGTTGAGAAACCCAAAATAAAGAGTAAAATGAAAGATAGGCAATAGGAAGTAGGGAGAAAGATCTTTTTCAAATGGGAAGGGGATCAAGAAATGGTGGGAGGGCCAGGTACGCAGCTGAGTGTCTCAGGTCTGCCTAGCAAGCACAAGGCCCTGAGTTCGATTCCGGTATCAAAAACAAAACAAAACAAAAAGAGGGAGAGGGAGAGAAGGGATGGAAAGGGAATGAGAAAATAATGGAGATAATCATGTATTAGTTTCCCTACAAGGAACTTAATCATTGTGTAATCCAAACATGTACTAATAAAAAATAAACACTGGATAAAAGGGAATGAATGCAATAGGTCTGAATATTGAACGAGAGCGATCTGTAATATTAAGGAGATTCTCAATCATTGTTTCTATCTACTATAAGTCTTTTAGCTACTGATATGTATCTAGTCACTCAAAAACATTATTGAAGGCAGGTGTGGTGGCTCATGCCTGTAATCCCAGCACTTGGGAGGCTGAGGCAGGAGGATCGTTGTGAGATCGAGACCAGCCTGTGCTACAAAGTGAGCTCAAGGCCAGCCTGAACTGCATAGTGAGACCCTGTCTCAAAAAGACAAAAAAAAAAAAACCCAAAACAAACAAACAAACAAAAAACAGAAAACATTATTGAGTACCTTTTATGAGCCAAATAGTACACTAGGCACTGGGCCCTCAGTAAATGCTAAGCTCATACACAGATGGCTCTTTCATGGGCCAAACCTGATTCATTAATTTATTTTTAAATGGACCTGAGATGAAAGTTTCAGAAACAGAAGTAAAGAGCAGGCAATTTTAAATTATAGTCAAGTATCATCAGCATAGTTTCTAGTAGTGTCTAGGCTGGGGATGTAGCTCAGCTGTGTAGCACCTGCCTGGCAAGCATGAGGGCCAGAGTTCAATTCCTGATACCAAAAAAGAAAAAAAAATGTGTCTGAATAGCCTGGACTCTTTATTTATTTAGTTCACACACATAAGCAGACACCTAAAGGGTTAAAGGGTAGCTCACAGCCCAGCCAGGAGGTAGGGACAAGACAACCACTTAAAAAGTGGGTGGGTAGCTGGTTCCATTTATCACCTTCCTCTGGGGGCAGAAACAGCAAACATATTATCATTGGAGGCCACTTAAATTGGCTCTTTGCCTTTTAATAGAACCTAAAATGAAATACACTTTTGGGTGGGGGCATTTCCCACAGGAATTTTGTAAAGATTGTCCTTCCCATGTCATTATATTTGATTAACCTTATTAAAAAAAGAATATAGAGATCGTTCTATGAGCTGGGTAGGCTACAGTTTTGCTGAGTGCTTTTGCATGAATAAGGAGACTCGTTAATCATATGTATGTTTTTGGAGGAGATAACTCAGACTTACAGAAGTGAGTTTGATCTAGGGCCTTCGATCAGTGGCTGAATCCTTCAGAGAAAGAGCACAGGAACAATTGGTGCTCACCTCTAATGCCAGCTACTCAGGAGGCTCATCCAGGAGAACCACAAGTTTGAGGTCAGCCTGAACAATGTAGTGGAACCCTATTTCAAAATGAAGTTTTTAAAAAGTTGAGGATTGTTGGTCACATCAGCATACAAGTGTAACCCCAGCACTCAGGAGGCTGAAGTAGGAGGACTGCTGGGAGTTCAGGACTGGCCTGAACTACATGGTGAAACCTTGTCTCAAAAACCCAAAAACCAAACAAACAAATGAATACAGTTGGGGATACGGCTCAGGGCAAGACCCTGAATTCAATCATCAGTACTGCAGCAAGAAAAGAAAGGGAAAAGGAAGGGGAAGGAAAGGAGAACAAATGGAGAAAACAAAGATGAATCTGTGCTAGGCCAGCATCAAACAGTCTGCACAGAACTAATGGCAGGTGAGGGTCTCTCTTCTCTCTCTTTCCTTCCTTCCTTTTTTCTTTCTTCTTCTCCTCCCTCTCTCTCCTTTGCCCTCTCCTCTTCCTCCTTCTTCTCCTTCTTTTTCTTGTTCTTCTTATTCCTCTCCCTCTCTCTCTCTGTCTCTCTCTCTGTCTCTCTCTCTCTCTGTCTCTCTCTTCTCCTTGGATATTGTTACATACTCCATTCTGATATGACTTTGGGAAAAGCATATAGGTAGATTTGAGTCATTCTTGATTCAGAGCTGTATTGAAAGACAATTATCTTTTACCCAATTTGGGAAACTCCAGAGATGGAGTCACTTACATATTGCTAATTGTTAGTACTTACATATTGCTCATCATAGAATAAATATAATCCCCTAAGGAAGCTAGGGAAAGGCAGCCCAAAGTGTGAGCCAGGCTTCCTAGATCTGTTCTAGCCATTCATTCTCCATTAGTTTTCCATTTGTTAATTTGTTCCATGTGACAGGAAGGCAATGTGGCAGTAAGACCCATCTGTCACCTTTGGGTTTCTTGATTAGAACACTGGCCAGCCAGGATCACATTTCTTTCCACTTCCCTTTCCTCTTGAACCTCTCTATACTGGGCAGAGGAAACACCTTCTCTGTATGAGGTAGTTCTTTCATCATGGTGGGTGACAAGGCTTGTTGGCTGGGTTCCAAACAAGTGTTTGTTAAATGTTTGTTGGGTAACAGGCTCTATCCTAGGTACTCAATAGAGTTAGGAACTGTGTAAAGCTAGAATAATTCAATTGAGTTGGTTATGGGAGAGGGATTTTCATAGCTCTCTTAGCTTATACTAATTATGAATGATTTAATAAATTTGGTGAATGAGAATAGTGAAAACCCTTACTAAATCTATTGCAAAAGGTTGAAAGATGATTGTTGTATCTGGAGGAACTTTGGAAAATGAGAAAATTACAGAAATTAAGTTGGTTATTAAGGTAAACAGTACAATCTATTGCAAATCAGTATCTCTAAAAGATTAAATGAAATTCACTGGAAACACACAGTCAGATTCCTGGATGGAGAAGGATGTAAAATATCTCAGTAATTCATTGGCTCAGCACGTCTCCTACTGGCATTCCTAGGACATTTCCACCGTGGATGAAACCCTCCCTCAGAGCCTGCGCAGCTGGCTGATATGCTTCCTGGGGATAATCAGCACTCTTGTCATGATCTGCATGGCCACTCCTGTATTTGTCATCATTATCATTCCTCTTGGCATTATTTATGTGGCTATCCAGGTAGGTTTGGCAATGGCTAGGTCTTAGTTCTCTCTGCTTATAGAAGCCGGGTATTGGATTCTCTTTATTGCTAATTACTCCTCTCCAGCACCTCAGCAATTTAGTCACGTATTGATGGATCCAGGAGCCCACTGGCTACTGCCTGAAGTTCAATTGTTCACAGCACATCTCACCCTAACTTGGATTTATGTTTAGGTTCAAGGTTACTTTGAGACTGGCTCTAGATAAAGTCTTGCAACTCAATAAGAGCCTCCAGAATGGTTAGGTCATTTTAGAAGAATTATGCCATAGATGCTTCCTCTTTTAATTTTGAACAGGTATATCTGCTTGGAGATGTCTCTCGACAGGAGTTAGATCGCTTTTCACTTCAGGCAGTTCTAATTTCATTGGGGTGTCTGTGGGTGTCTTAGGTTCATTTTCAACATATTCTTGGAGGAAACAGGTAACTTTAGGAGCCATCCTTCATTGAAAAATAAAAAGGGCTTCATGCTCACATTAAAAATTGTTGAGGAGAGTGAAGCTTTCAGGAAAACTCGTGCTACCAGCTGCCTTTGTTATGACCTGTTTATCTAGGGAACACAATCCCGAAGACCACACAGCATGGATATTATGGCCTTGTGGCCTGTGGAAAGATAGCACCATTTGCATTGTTCTTTGGGCCCACCATCCTCTCCATAACAGATTTTTGACTGTTCAAAACAAATCAACAAATAAGAGGCAGGATTATTTAAGGAAGCTTCTAGGTAAACTCTGATTGTCAAATGCCCAATTCTTCCAAGGTTTTAACAAATCCATACAGAATCCAGTAACACCACTATCCCACCCATCCTTTGCCCTTCAGGCCACAGAGGTTCTGGCTACATTCTGCTGTGTTCAGTTCCTTCTTATCTCTCAACAGTCTGCACACTTCCATTGCTATCTTTACCTTCCCACACCACCAAGGCAGTTTTAGTTACGACTGACTCTGTCCATCAATTTTTACCCAAACCTCAGCATTCTTTTTTCTGACTATTTTGTCTCCAGACCCACTTTACATGCCTCGGGGTCCTAGAAAACTTTACAAAGCCCTTTGGAGGCAATTTCTCTAAGGAGAAACTATCGTCTGTTCACCATATGTAGACCTCAGGGGAGAATGTGGACTCAACCGACAGGACTCCTTATGTGGTTTGGAAACTCAAACCACTGTGGTTATGTCCCCTTCCAACATCAGTCTCCCCAGTTTTCTCTTCCTTAGTCCTCTCTCTTTACTCCTGTAGTCAGTGGTAGCACTGCAGGCTTCTGTCCTGTCCAGATGTGGGTTGTGGCCATCAAGTAAGGGGTGCTGAGTCCTGGCCCCAAAGGAAGAAGTATAGTGTATGTGACATGATTATGTGACTGATGCCATACTTTTGTAGTCAGGTGCTCTGTGTGACTGGTGCTATACCTTTTGTATATTCAGGTGTTCTATGTGGCAACTTCCCGCCAGCTGAGGCGTCTGGACTCTGTCACTAGGTCCCCAATCTACTCTCACTTTAGTGAGACAGTATCAGGTTTGCCTGTTATCCGTGCCTTTGAACACCAGCAGCGATTTGTAAAGTGCAACGAGGTGGCAATTGACAACAACCAGAAATGTGTCTTTTCCTGGATTATTGCCAACAGGTGAGGCTTCTCCTGGATATTTACCCAAATGTATGCTTTGGGGTTCTACATGTGTGGCTGGTGGTATAAAACTGACACCGGCCACACAACCCTCATGGTATATAATAGACAGAAGAGAGTGTGAGCTTTGGAGTCAGAGACTGGTTTCCTACGTCAGCCCTTCCATTTACCAAGCTGGGTGAGTTGCCTTGGCCTCTCTAAGAAAAATGAGTTTCTGTGTCTTTTATGATGAAAAAAGACACAATGTATTTTGCAGGGTTATGGTGGGAGTCAAACAACATTTGTGTGCCTTTGATAACCCATGCAAGCACCAGGTTCACTGAACATTCTCTGTTTACTACCCTAAAAATGGGTATGAGGTGCTCTGCATAGGCATGATACTCCTTTTAGAGTGAGAGAAAAAACAGAAGTTGGAGAGAGGAGAAGTTTTAGGTTTAAAAAATTTAAAAAAAAACTTTTTAGGTAAAACTCTAAAGATACAATATATTAGGGTTAGGGGGGTTAGCTCAGTGGCACAGGTGCTTGCCTGGCAAGTGCAAGGTCATGAGTTAGATCCCTGGTACAAAAAACCAAAACAAAATAAACAATATATTTAGGAAAAACATTTAATAAACTTTTAGAAATAGATTTAGCTATTACTAAGTCTGATAGAGGCAACTCCTTAGAGCGTAAGAGCTCACATAGAAGTGGGAAACCCACATCCTGTGAGGTGAATTTCTGATTTGGGAGAGCATCTGTCAATTGTGGAGAGCAGTGGTTATGTCCTTGAAGGAGAAAAGTCTTTTCAGGAAGGGAAATTTTTTTATTTCTTTTGAGACAAGGTCTGACTATTCAGTTCAGGCTGGCCCTGAGCTTACTTTGTAGCCCAGTTTGGTCTCAAACTCAAAAGGATCCTCCTGCCTCAGCCTCCTGAGGGCTGGCATTATGGACATGCATCACCACACCCAGCTAGGAAGGGAAAATTCTCGAGTGACTTTCAAATTACCTTGAGGTGATAAGGGCAGGCTAATGATGGTCAGAGTTATTAGGAACATTCACAAGTCAGGAATTGAATTATAAAGATGTTTGATTTCCAAGAGACTTTGCTTTGTTTTCTTTCGTTTTTTAAGACAGAGTCCCAAAATATAGGTCAGGTTGTCTTTGAACTCATTATGTTGCCCAGGCTGACCTTGAACTCCTGGGAATCTTGGAATCTTTGGCTTCAGCCTCCCAAATTCTGTGATTGCAGGTGTGCTCTGCCATACTCAGTTTATTTCTTAGAGACTTTTGAGAGGAAGTAGGCAAATAAGTGAACCCTATTGGATTCACTGTATCCTATTTATTTGTACACATATTAGAATCATTAGTGCAAACTTACGTAAATATATTTTATTTCAGAGAGTGAATTTTTATAGACTTTCTTTTTATCCGTATTATTCTGTTCTCTACCCAACGTATTTCCCTGAGGTCAACTCACACTTACCTTCCCTCCACCCCTAGCTTCGTCTCTCCTTTAAAAATTTTAAGATCAGACAGTATGATGGAACCTCTCTGTAGTGCTTGCTTTTTAGCCATGCACAAGGACTCACTAGGGCATTGCTTCCTTGGCAGCTCAAAAGAACACGTTTAACATTCACCTAAAACGCAGATTCCTAAACTTATCTTAGACCTTCTAATGCTGAATTTCCTGGGGAAAGTTTTAGGAACTTTTTACGTAAACTTAAAACAATTGCCTTAGGTTATTCTTATAATTCGGCAACTTTGGGAGACTCATTTAAAAAACTCCTCTAAAGTGCAGTCATCCCTTTTGAAAGGCTAAAGCAGAGGACTGGTGCGAGTTAAGGCCAGCCTGGGCTACATAGTGAGCTCAAGGTTGATCTGAAATACATGGTGATACCCTGTCTCAAAACTTCCCCCAAATTGTTTTTAAACTTCTTTAAAAATATGAATGGACTTTCGGAATACATTGAGGTATTCCTAAATCAAACTGAGGCATTTCCTTAAGAGCATAGTCCACTCTTGAAGACACAGGTATAAGCAAAGACTTTATGAACAAAACTTTTATCACACAGGAAATATTACAAAGAATCAACAACTGGGTTCTCATCTTATTAAAAAAACTTCTGCACAGCAAAAGAAGCCAACAGAGTGAACAGACAGCACTGCAGAGTGAGAGAAAAATTTTATCAGCTATTTCTCAGACAAAGGACTAATATCTAGAATACACAATTTTTTAAAAACCAGACCCCCCCCCAATTTAAAGACCCAATCTGAAAATGGGCATCTGAGATGAATAGACACTTATCAGATGAAAAAGTACAAATGGCAAATAAAAATGTTCAGTGTCACTGGTCATTGGAGAGATGCAAACAAAAACAACTTGGAGATTCCATCTCACTCCAGAAAGAAGGGCTGTCACTAAGAAATCAACCAATAACAAATGCTGGTGAGGCTGTGGGGGAAAAGGAACATTTCTCCACTGCTGATGGGGGTGTAAATTGGAACAACAAATATGGAAATCAGATAGAGGCTCCTCAAAAAGCTAGAACTAAAGATTCCATTTGACCCAGCTATTCCCTTTGGAATCTTCCCAAAAGAGTTAAAAGCATCATAGCAGCACAGTTTGTAATAGCAAATTTTGGAAACAGCCCAGATGCCCCTCAATGGATGAATGGATAAAGACAATGTATTTACTCTGCCATAAAGAAGGATAAATTTGAGACATTTTTAGCAAGTGAATGTACCTTGAGAACATACTTTTAGGTAAAATAAACCAGACACAGATTTTTTTGTTTGCTTGTTTTTGGCACCAAGAATCAAATTCATGACCTTGCACTTGCCAGGCAGGTGCTTATGCCACTGAGCTAAATTCCCAGATCAGACACAGATATTTAAATATCATATTGTTTCTCTTGTGTGGAGAACAAAAGGAGTAAATAAGGATGCTAGATATTGGAAAGTAGGAAGAAAATGTTCAAATGGAAAGAGGAACAGAGGAATGGGGAGGGGAAAGGGAAGAAGGGAAAAGGAAAAAAGAAAATAGAAGGGAAAATGGAAACAGCTTTTGTAAATAAGGAAGGGAAGGTAGGTTGACAGGAGATGGAGGGAATGGAGGAAAAAGAAAATCAAGACATGTAATGTACAGGTACAAATTCCTTATGATGAATGTGATTTATATATAACAGCAATAAAATTAATTTTTAAAAAAGCATAGGCCTATCAACTCAAACCTTCTGAGAATGTCCTATAAACTCCAAAGTTCCTGGTTAACATGAGGCAGGAGAGCTCAGTGAGATGTCTCTCTAATTCCATTCCCCTACAGGTGGCTGGCGATTCGCTTGGAGTTTGTTGGGAATCTGATCGTCTTCTTTTCATCCTTGCTGATGGTTATTTATAAAAATACCCTAACTGGAGATACTATCGGCTTTGTTCTATCCAATGCCCTTAATGTGAGTCTAAGGTTGGGAGTTTGACTAAATTAATATTCTTATTCTTAATTGATCCAGGAGTATGATGTATTTTTGTAACAGCGGGAAGGCACTTGGTGTTTATTGGTGTGGAGAAATATGAGGGTCCATGTTGATGTCTGATGTTAACACCTAACAGAAAGAAGATCACTTTTTGGGAAGCCTTTTCCTGCCCTGGGATTTTTTTGTTTTGTTTTGTTTTGTTTTGTTTTGTTTTGCTTGTTTGTTTCTTCCAAGCATGTCCCAATTGTAGAACACCATCTACAACTCCTTGTACAAACAGCACTAGACTTACTGCCAGAAGACCTGAATTCTGGTCCTACTTAAACATACAGTTCTCCAACCTCACCCTTATCCCCTTATCCCCAAACCCCTCAAAGCTCTTCTTGCCTATCATGTGAACACCACAGTTGAGCACTTAAACTTTTTTTTTTTTTTTTTTGAGACAGGGTCTCATTATGCAGTTCAGGTGCTGGGTTTCAACTCACCACGTAGCCCAGACTTGCCTTGAACTTGCAGAAATTCTCCTGCCTCAGCCTTCCAAGTGTTGGAATTACAGATGCGCACCAACCTGGCTAATTGAGTACTTAATCGTTCAGCCATTCAATGCACTGGCATTATCTCCCTCCACACATACCACTAGGGAAACAAGGATTGTCTTTCTTATATTTTATAGATTCTTATAGAAACTAGCACAATACTGAGTACAAAGAAAGTGCTGAAATGACCTTGTAGTTTGACTATTTAAATTGGTTTCTGAGCCTAAGACCATTTTTAGTGTTTCACGCTATTTTTTTTTTTTCTCCTATAGATCACACAAACCCTGAACTGGCTAGTGAGGATGACGTCAGAAACAGAGACCAACATTGTAGCTGTTGAGCGAATAAATGAGTACATAAATGTGGAAAAGGAGGTGAGGAAGGATTAGAGAAACCCAGACCTGTGAAAATCCTTTGAGGGTCCATCTGCATCATTTCTTAATATCCCATATGAGTTCACAGTATTTTTTAAGAGTTTACTTGTTCTAACTCAAAGAGCTTAATTTCTTCAAATTTAGGAAATGGTTTAGGGGAAGTCATGTCTTAGAATGTACCAAGTTAGATGGTGGCTCCACTGTGGAGATCCACAGAACAAGCTTACGGGGTGGGATTTCATTCATTCAATAAGGTAGGAACCTTCTGGAAAAACAAGTCCAGGCCAATCAGGTGGCTGGGACACTAGCATTTTGTGACATGAGGGCTGTTTGGCTGAGTTGCCCCTGTGTGTAAAGCACTTCTCATCCTGTCCCCTTGCTAGGCACCCTGGGTGGCTGACAAGAGGCCTCCGACAGATTGGCCCAGCAAAGGTGAGATCCAGTTTAACAACTACCAAGTGCGGTACCGGCCTGAGCTGGATCTGGTGCTGAAGGGGATCACTTGTAACATCAGGAGCACCGAGAAGGTGGGTGGATGTGCAGCGTTTTGATGAGAGACACAGAATAGGGAGCAGCTGGACTCTGGCCTGTATCACTGGGTAAAAGCAGGGAGGGCCAGGGCCTCTGTGTTCAGGGACACTGCACCACCACCAGAGGGCAGAATGTCAACCCAAGATGTCCGGCTTCCCTGCCAGCTGACCAGGGTTCACTTCCTGTATGGGAACAGCGTGAGGCAAGGAAGTTAGGGAGAAAACGAGGGAGCGGCAGGCCTGGGGAAGGAACTGTTGAGGAGAGCAGTGTGGAGAATGGTCCCTACAGAGAAAACGGCTTCCTGTTCCTCCCAGTCTGAGAAGTCTGCCACCCTCCTAGGGTGCTCAAACCCTCCAAGGATTTGGGGTCTAGGTAGGATCAAAAACATCTGGGTGAGAACGCTGAGGTCCAAATCAAAGCGCAGTTCTCAGTCAAAGGCAGACCTGATCCTTCCCTTCTCATTGCTAAATGAAAATTAAACATAATAAAGGAGCTATAATTTCTACTGATAATTATAAAAACAGCTGCTGCTGAGAGTTTGTATCTCCCTCCAACAGCCACCATAGATATCAGCAAGCAATGAGTTACGAAGTAAGATGGATGAGCCATCTTTTCCTGACATCTGACTCTTTTCTTTTCCTACTGTAAAAGCCAAAAGACTTTTGATATCTTAAAGCCAATCGCTGCTTCTTACTACCTGTGATTGTGAAGGGACGGGCTAAATAATTTCCCTAAGAATTGTATTGAATTAACGTGCAAATGAACTGTATTCACAGGTCGGTGTCGTGGGCAGGACCGGAGCTGGGAAGTCATCCCTCACAAACTGCCTCTTCAGAATCTTAGAGTCCGCAGGTGGCCAGATCATCATCGATGGAGTAGATATTGCTTCTATCGGTCTCCATGATCTCCGAGAGAAATTGACTATCATTCCCCAGGTGAGCTCTAGAATTTACTTTGACACACACACTGGAGCAGCAGGAAACGTTGATATCTAGTCAGTTAGATTGCAGTTACATTTCGGCAGTCCACTCCGGATATCTAAGCTAGTTACTATGCTAGCGCTACTTCGTTTCCAATACTTGAAAGAAGTTTTTGAATTTTTTGCAATGCGCATTTGTGACTGCTAGTGTCTGGCCAGTAGGGGGCAGCAACCCAACAAAAGTCAGAGCAAATGATTATTCAGTATTTCTATCGCGCGTGAGGGCTTGCAAGACCTTTGCAACTAATCTTGCAAGTTTTGCTGCTGAAGCTTGAAGCCATTAAGCTTTATATTTCCCAGTTTGATATGGTTAAGAGGACGAAATTTGCTTCAGATTTTTTACCGTCAAGTGGAACACTTAGTGTACTCTCTGGACCTTTCCAAATAAGGAGGGCTATGAAGCTTCTATGTGCCTTCTCATTAGAACCATGTCTCCTTCTTTGCTATAACCAAGTTTCTCCGGGGGTGGTCTTGGTTTTTCTCTTGTTTGCTTAGTTTGGTGCATTCTTTTTTCTGAACTCTTTAAATGTAATAAATTCTCTGTGGTCTCTCTTCCCTGAGCCCTCTAGCTTTAAGCTACGTGTTTTGCTTTGGAGGAGTGATATTCCTCTTGTATTCTAAAGAGAATCTGTGGCAAGTTTGGAAATCCATAAGTGTATCTCCAAATGAAGCAGAAACAAACAAACCAAGGGCTCTTCTTAATCTGGTGCTGGCAGTTGCCCAAGGCCTTCAGAGAACTTCTAGAAGCTTGACCAGGAACCAGCTTCCTGCCTGAGTCTGTCTCAGGCCAGCCCTACATACTTTCTTTTGGCCACAAAGAACCGCAGGGTCCTTTTCTGACATTAATCTCAATAGCTCCTCCGTATCTTGCAGGACCCTGTCCTGTTCTCTGGAACCCTAAGGATGAATCTTGATCCTTTCAACAAATACTCAGATGAGGAGATTTGGAAAGCCCTGGAACTGGCCCACCTCAAGTCCTTTGTGGCTGGCCTGCCGCTTGGATTGTCCCATGAAGTGACAGAGGCTGGTGAAAACCTGAGGTAATGTCCTGTACCCTACCTACTTCCCTCACAGGCAGTGTGAAGTGTGTCGGGACCATTCCTCACATTCTTGTAATAGGCAGTGTCTGGTGTTGTGGAATTTTTGCTATCTAGGTTTAATTTTTAATGTATAAAATAAACCCACTGTGAAGATCATATGATAAAACAGATGCGGAAGTGCTCAGATACTCTTGAAAACCTTTTTTTTATTGAATGTGCCCTTCATATGACATTCCATGAAATGGGGTTTTTTTCAGTCCTAGAGAATCATAGAAAGCAGATATTCAACTTAGCTCTGCATAGGAATCGATCAATTAAAACAGACCTGATGCCTGGTACAACCCTGGAGTCTGATTTAATTAACATGTGGTAAAAACAAGACACGGTGAGTCTCAAAGGATCCCCGCAGGCCTGAGAAGGGTATCCCTGTCTGAGAAGTACTGATCCACAGGGATGTTGGGGATGCAGAGTCTGCAAGTCCCTTGCACATTGTTAAGCTACCTCAAAGCAACACAAAGGCTATCTCAGCTTTCAGAGTTCGTTTTACCTTTTCAAACTATTTTGGTAGAGTAGTAGGTATGAACCATTAGAAGTTGAAAGGAGAACTCAGTAACCCCAGTGAGGGGCCAGCAGCTCTGAATTCACCTAGCAGCTTGGTATAAATGCAGAATCTCAGGCCTAATCCTATTAATCCAAGTCTACATTTTAGTAAGATTCCCAAGTGGTTTGTGGGCACATTGCAGTTTGAGAAACACCATTCAGAGCACTGGCTCCTAACTAAGCTGCTAGAGTCAGCTGTTATATTCAATAAATTCCAGCTCCCAGGCTGCAGCCCAAACCACCTGAACCCAAGACGCAGATGCTTTAACCCTGGGGACACTCGCAAGGCATAGTAGTAAATACCATCAGTTTGTTTTCCCCTAGCAACAAATCTAGGAGCTAGTAGGACTTGAGTAGGTCTTTATCTGATGTAAAAGATCAGTCAACATATGTACCAGCATCTACTGTGTGCCAGACACTGGAGATACAGAGAAAAATGACCCTGACACACCCCCTGGCGTCCTAGGGGGCACAGCACACTGGAGGAGACAGACCTGTGGGAGCAAATAACAGTGCTGTTAATGCTGTAAAGAGCACGATAGCAGGATGTGATAATGATGCATTTGGTATCTAAGAATAAAAATCACACCATCCTGTTGTCCACACTGAGAGACATGTAAATATTATAACCAGTGCCTTCACTTCAGAACCGAGTTTCAGATCTGGTTTGGGGGGTTGAAACTTATACATCTCTGTTGAGTAATGGAAAATCAGCATGGAGAGAGCAGCTGAAAGCCAGAGGTACTATCACATAGCCTGTTACCATGAAGTCCAGTGGACCAGGAAGAGGAGACAGGTATAAGTTAATAGTTTTTCAGTGTCCATGGTCTTATACTACAGAGAAATACTGTAAGTTTATCTTGGGTGACTTCTCATCTCCTAAGAAATTTTCTTACGGAAAATTATAAAACTTTCCTAGCTCCTTTTTAATGTGTTCCCTTAATGGTGACAAGAGGAAAAAGCAATTAACAAATTTCTGAACATTTCTTTCACATCATTTCCCATAGTTTCTTTGCATAAATAAAAGGCCCAGCCTTCATTACAGGATTTTAGCAAAGTAAAACTATTTGCACTATACAAGCATACTTGAATTCTACGTCCATCATATCTCATTCGAAGACATCATGTTCCTTAGACAGTTTTATCTCTAAATCAAGGCACAAAGCCTTGAATAAGTAATTAACCATGAGACTAGAACTATACATTAAAATAGTGCATAGATTTGCCAAGACCATAAGAAGTACCACTGGGGCATTCTAGTGGTGTCAGATAAAATACTGTTGAAATACTTAGTTTACTCATATTCATGTTGTTTTGAAATTGTTGCTATCACTGTAGCCAGTGCAAGTTACTTTCCTGGACCAGTGTTTTCAAATGTATTTGAATTCGAAGATTCCCTAGGTGTCTGTCAGAATGTACATCCTTTCCCATTTGGAGTGAGGCCTGGGAATGTGATTCTGTTTTTATTCCCATAGCAACTGTTCTAATTGGGAAAGTTTGAAACCTATTGCAGAAACAATGATGAATGGAGGATTTTGGAGTGGGCATCGTGAAAGTCTGAGCTGGAACATGAAACTCCCTCAGCCCAAGTGTTCCCCTCGTCGTAGGGACTAATGTGTGCCTCCTTCTATCGGCTGCAGCATAGGGCAGAGGCAGCTCCTGTGCCTGGGCAGGGCTCTCCTTCGGAAATCCAAGGTTCTGGTCCTGGATGAGGCCACCGCTGCTGTGGATCTGGAGACAGATCAGCTCATCCAGAAGACCATCCGGAGCGAGTTCTCCCACTGCACAGTCATCACCATTGCCCACAGACTGCACACCATCTTGGACAGCGACAGGTGAGTGAGGGCGGAGCCCGATGGGCGCAGTTCAGCTTTCGTCAACAGTGTCAGCTACAAATACCTTACAGTGTTAACTCTCACTTTACAGATCAAACTGACGCCTAGAGAGTTGAAGGAAATTGGCCAAAATTATACATCATGCAAACTAACAGGGCCTAGGGAACTATACTGAGGGCAAAATAGAAAATTACAATTATTGAGTGTGGGGAGATGGAGACCTAACCTACAAATGGCAGCTGTTTGTGATAGACCTGCCCCACCACACTGGGCTGCTGCCCTATGAAATGACTAGACGCTGTGTGGTCCTACCCTGGCACTTTAAAAGTTGGGAATCTTAGGAAACTTTGAAGAGGCAAGGCTTCCTTGCCTTGGCATTCATCCATGTTGATATACATAGCTGCATTTATTTATTTTTGTTGCTTTGTAGCCTTGTATGATTACCCTACAACTTAGTCTTGGTTAATTTTATAAATGTCAACATTGGCAATGCTACTTTCTAAGCCTTTTTTCCCTCTTTGTTTCAGGATAATGGTCCTAGATAATGGGAATATTGTAGAGTATGGAAGCCCTGACGAACTGCTGGAAAAGTCTGGCCCCTTCTATTTTATGGCCAAAGAAGCTGGCATTGATAACTTATACAACACAGCACTTTAGCAGCAGATTGCACGGGGAAGAAAGAACCATACAGATCATTTTTCTGTGTGTGCACATGCATGTGTGCAAAATATGTGCAGAACTATGTATAAAATACACATTTAAAAAAAATCTTTTTATCAGCACCAGAGATCAAACTCATGACCACGTGCTTGCAAGGCAGGCACTTACACCACTGAGCTAAATCCCCAGCCCCTAAATAACTCTTGTCTTTGTGTGTGTGTGTGTGTGTGTGTGTGTGTGTGGTACTGGGGGATTGAACTCACCACCTCACACTTGCCGGGCAAGTGCTTATGCCACTGAGATAAATCCCCAGCCCCAAAATGCACATTTTTTAACAGCTAGGTCTCACCATGTTGCCAAGCTGGCATCAAACTTGGGCTCCAGTGATCCTCCTGCCCCAGCTTGTTAAGTAAAAATGTACAATTTAAAGGATGGTAAGTGAATACCCATGTGCCCGCTAACCAGACTAAGAAAATGAATATTATCAAGGGCCTTAGAAACCCCTCTGCTCTCCCACTTTGATCATAGCTTCTGGGAACCCATCTCTTCCAGACACAGTTATCTCCTGAATTTCATGATAATTGTTCCCTAACTTTTCATTTTAGTTTTATTGCCTTTGTATTCATCCTTAAACAATGTGTACCTTTTTAAAATCTTATGTAAATAGACTCATACTGCATGTATTCTTTTATGACTTGGTTCTTTTGTTCAATAATATATTTGAAACTCATTCATATTTATTCAGATAGTGAGGTTCATTTTCACTGTTCTTTTGTAGCACAGTGGTATATAAATATACCACAGTTTACCCATGTTAGTGTTGGTGAGCATTAAGGTTATTTATAGTTTTTCTTTCGTGTTATGAACAGCACTGTTGTAAACATTGTAGTACACATTCTCTGGTATACATGTGTGAGGTTCTCTAGAGTATAATTCAGAAACAGAAAGTATACACATGTTTACATGCACATTCTAGGTAATGCCAAACTGAGAATACTAATTTTAAACAGTTTTGAAAAATAAATAAATAAAATAAAATATTAAAAAAGAAGAAGAAGCCAGGCGTGGTGGCTCGTCCCTGTAATCCCAGCACTCAGGAGGCTGAGGCAGGAGGATCATTGTGAGTTCAAGACCAACCTGGGCTACAAAGTGAGCTCAAGTCCAGCCTGAACTGCATAGCGAGACCCTGTCTCAAAAAAAGACAATATAAATAAATGAAATTTTAAAAATTAAAAAAAATAAAAATTTTAAACAATTTTGTCACTCTGATGAATTAGTATTTTGTTGATTTCTCCTGGGTATTACTGAGATTGAATTTGTTTTGATGCTTCAGTAGCATTTGAATTTATTTGATTTTATTTTTTTGGCACTAGGAATTATTTAAAATTATTACATAGGTTTTTTTTAAATGTTGTGTCTAATAGTTCCAATATCTAGATTCTTTGCCATTTGTTGTTTTGGTGGTTCTAATCTGTGGAGTTCTGTTTTCCTTGTGGTCTTACAAGTTTTTACTGTAAACTTCTCATTATCCTGAGAACTTGCTCTAGTAATGTTTTTTAGGCTTGGGTCAAAGCCAGGTTCTTCCTAAAATGTTTCTGCCAGCTGCCTAAGGCATCATTCAAAACCTCTTGGGACTAAATTCTGCGCTGAGAGGTTTCACAATGTGTATTAGCATAGCTTCAGACCACAGCTCTGCACCAGAACCAGTTTGTGATTTACAGATCTCCTTGATGTAGTGACAGTTGGGAGATAAGCGTGATTTTATGTTGACTCCTGCATGGTGAGATTTGTTCCTCGTTTGCCCGTACATCACACGTCTAGCTTTTTCAGGATTCAGGTTTATCAGGGAGAGCCCTGTTTCTCTCCCTCCTTGGCAGACTTTCAGTTTATGTCTTACCTGAGCATCCTGTGCTGTCAGCAAAGTGAGAGTTTCAGAAGCCAGCCTGAGCTTTGCCCCCTGTTTGGAGTTCATCATAATCCTTCCCTCTATTCTGCTGACATAATAATGAATAGTTTTATTTATCCATCATTTTGTTGTTTACTGAGGTGCTTGGAGTGGGAAACTTCCTAAAGGAAAGATACCAGAGTTAACCTGCATCTGCTTTTCTCTGACAGTTGCAGATTGCACCTGTTGTCTCAGCGTGGTAATAGCTCTCCCTTTTTCTTTAAAAGTTGTCAGTTTGGATGATAAAATGGTGTAGTCTTACTACATGTTGTCATGTGAATTAGATTTTGAGTCACAGTACATGGTGATTAACAAAGATGTGTAAATAATGAATTGTTGGCCAAGGGATTTATTCAAGGAGAATTCCCTCCCTGATTCAGCAGAATAGATCTGGGACATTGTATATAATTGTAGGTTATTTTTATTTTTTTTTTTTTGTCTCTTTGATTTTTTTTTTTTTTTTAGACAGGCTCTTGCTTTGTAGTTCAGGTTGGTCTTGAACTTGCTATGTACCTCTCACATTCAAACTCATGGTGATCTTCCTGTCTCAGCCTCCAGATAGCTGGGATTACAGGCAGGCACCATTATGCCTGACTTTTCAGCTATTTTTCAAATAGATTTTGAAATGTAGATTAGTGTATATTCATCTAAGATTCCATCCACTATAAAAACGCCAATTGTTTTATGTAACACTAAGAAAGATCACTGTCAGTTAAACTCTGGCATGTCTCATTTATAGGATACAGCCTACTTGGAGAAAATGACACTTTACGATTAATACAGTACTGTATCCCTCAAGCTCCGTCAGAACTGCCAAGTCCTTTATCTCTGCCATTGATCTTTGTTCTCTTTCCCCTTATTTTTCCAGCCTTTGTTGCCTTTTTAATCTACCACAAACACTGCAGCCGCCACCACTGCCACCCTCGCTGTCACCATCACATCATCACCTTTCGCTCTCAGTTCTATTTCTGTTTCACTACCAGGTAACTGGCCATTGTTTTCATCGTCTATTCTTCATGGTTGTTAAAATTTCAAATAATTGTGCTTCTCCTTTTATTTTCTTCTTAAGTATATTCCTTACACTTAAACTATCCAGTTTGTTCTTAAAACAAGTTTGGAGAACCAAGGGCAACTTTGGAAAACAGGAATGGTTTATATCTGCTGAGAGTTAACTACAAGTACCAAGAAATGAACAGAGAAAAAGCACCAAGGCAAAGTGAACTTGTGGAGAAGAGCCCTGGTGCTTTCTCCATTCATTTTCCAAACAAAATGATCTGGTCCGATCTTCATATCTTCATCTCCGGAGAACTTTGTGTTTTTTTTTTTTAATTTTATTTAAAGAGAAAAAAATGCAAAACAGAAAAAAAGGGAAGAAATAATACAGAATTTCAAAGAAAAAGAAAAAAGATAAACAGTAAAAAATCACTAGTTGATAAATTACATATTGTCTTCTAGATATAGTTGTTCAAGTTACAAAATTAAAGCATACAAGGTGGGCATTCAAACAGTGAGGCTGCAAACAGTTCCGCTCAATGATCCAAAAAAAACCCAGAAACATGGTCATCAATCCTACACACTTTTAGGTACAATAAATATAAAAAGATTTTTAGGAAGAAAGAAACAATTAGATTTGGTTCTTAAAATTTAGAAAATGGACAGTGATAGGGCTCCTTTTCCAACTCTTGACAATCAAGGCTTTTGCTCCATATTGGTGATCTCATAGGTTGTCTTCTTGGTTCTCACCAAGATGTCCATTTGGGTTTTATGCCTAATAAGAACCATGTCTTTGGACATTTGCTTGCTGCTCAAGGCTGTAGACACTCATTCTTCTCTGGAAAACAACTTGGTTTGTTAGTGGCCATGAAAAGTACTGAGCTATCCATTGCTTGTACTATTTGTTCCAACCATGGATGTCTCACCTAACACCAGTAACTAACATCCTTCCTTGTCTGGCTCCTTGGTGAGCATTTGTCTCCAGGTTAATTGTGATCTGATTTGTCAGGGGCTTGTCCTCTAGTTGGCAGGATTATGCTAATCTGTAAACTAATTACAATTTGGCTCAGTTTTCGTTTTTTCTTCATCAAATGTCTAATACTGCTAGGCGTGGTGGTGCACACCTGTAGTCCCAGCACTTGGAAGACTTGAGGCAGGAGAATCAGCATGATGTTGAGGCCAGGATGAGCTATATAGTGAGTTCAAGGCCAGCCTGAACTGTATAGTGAGACTCTGCCTCAGAGAGAGAGAGAGAGAGAGAGAGAGAGAGACAGAGACAGAGACAGAGACAGAGACACACAGAGAGAGACAGAGAGAGAATGTCTAATATGTCTGCCCAGTTAACTCCAGCATTAATGGTTGAACAGAATCCTTTGTTTTTAGCAGGAGTCAGAGTAGGAGTATAGCTCAGAGACCAAATTTGGCCTTTATTCGTTTTTGTAAAGGTTTTATTGGTGTACAATGCTTTTTTATGTTTATTCAATATTATTTGACTTATTGAACTGTTTATTTTTAAGATTTCTATTTGGTCCTGTTGAAAAATCACTGTTGAATTTCTCGTTCACATCCTATATTGTCATTGAAATTTTATTTTTAAAAATATTTTACTCATTTTAAAACATTTTAGTGCATATTTTCAGTAAGGAATGGAAAGATTTATCATGAATTTCCATATATACATAATACATCTTAATTTTTTTTACTCTCTCTTATCCCCCCCACTTCTTACATCCCGGTCTACTTTCCTGTTTCTATTATCTATCTTTTATTTTGCTCCTTAACTTATTCATAAAAATACAGTTGAAAGTTTCAGCATAAACTAGATCATACAGATAAATATGAACTTAGAGATAAATATTTTAAAATATCTCAGACTCAGAGAATGAAGAGAGCATTCAAATTCTTTGGAATACAATCAAAGAAACAACTGTTTACATTTTCAGAATACCCAAGGGAGAGGAGAAAAAAATTAAAGGTATGGAAAACCTAGTCAAAGAAATAATAGCAGAAAAATTTTTAATCCTAAAAAAAATATGGTCATCCATGTACAAGAGGCTTTTATGACCCTAAATATATGTGACAGAAAGTGTCTTTACTGAGGCACATTATAGTAAAATGTACAACACAAAAACAGAATTTTAGAATCTGTAAGTGAAAAATCTAAAATCATATTTCAGCACACATCCATTAATCTAATAGATTTTCAACAGAGATCTCACAGGCTAGGAGAGAAGAGAATAGCATATTCCAAGCCCCAAAAGAAAATATCTCACAATCAAGATTATTATACACAGCAAGGCTGTCCTACATGAATAAAAGATAAAGATCTTCCAAGAAGAGCAAAAATGGAATCACTGGCAGAATCAGTCTTACAAAAGATGCTTAAGAAAAATCCTTTATCTACAAGAGAAAAAAAATAAGTTTCATCATGGAATCATGTGAAAGTATAAATGCCATTAGGACTAGATACACAAAAGAGAAATAAAAAAAAAGAATCTAACATTGTCAATACAGTAAACCATCAAAACCAAAAAGATGAACAACAGAGGAAGAAGACAAAAACAAAGAATATTCAGAAAAACTAGAAGAAAAGCAATAGAATGACAGAAATAAGTTGTTACATATGAATAATAACCTTGATTATAAAAGGATTAAATTTTTCAATTAAAAGATACAATTTGACTGAACGGATTAAAAACAACAAGATCCAAATACATGCTGCCTACAAGAACTATACCTCACAAGTAAAGGCAGTATGAAACTAATGGGAAGTTATATTCTAGGCAAATGGAATCCTAAAGCAAGTAAGGGTAGTTATTCTTACATCTGGCAAAATAGACCTTAAGCTGGCCATGGTGGTGTACACCTGTAAGTCCAGTATTTGGGAGGCTAAGGCAGAAGGATTGGTATGAGTCCAAGGTCAGCCTGTGCTGCATAGCAAATTCAAGGCTATCTTGAACTATTCGGTAAGTAAAAAAAAAAAAAGTAGATGTCAAGACAAAAACTGTAAGATACAAAGAAAATTACTATATAGTGATCAAGGGACTGATTCAACATGGAGACATCATGCTTGTAAATTTATATGTACCTAATGTTGTAGCACTCATTTTATAAAACAAACTACTGTACCTAGTCTCCAATATAATAACAGTGGAATAGTTCAACACCCCCATTTTCATCAATGGGCAGATCATCCAGACCAAGAAAAAAAAGCAAGAAGAAAGAAACAAAGAAAGAAGAAAGAAAGAAAGAAAGAAAGAAAGAAAGAAAGAAAGAAAGAAAGAAAGAAAAGAAAAAAGAAAAGAAAGTTAAGTATACCACTACTAGCATGGATTTAACAATTATTTACAGAGCATTTCATCCAACAACTGCAGAATACACATTCCTTTCATAGCACATGGACATTTCTCTAGAATAGACTATATATATTGGGCCACAAAATAAGCTTAAATTCAAGAAACTTGCAATCATACCCTATATGCTTTCTGATCACATTGGAATAAAACCAGAATTCAACAGCAAAATAAATTTTGGAAATGGCAATCATCAAGAATAGAAAAAAAAATACAGTAAATGCTGGTAAGGATGGGGGCAACTTTTACACTGCTAGTAGGAATGTAAATTAGTATGACCACTATAGAAGTCAGAATCGAGGTCCCTCCAAAACTAGAAATAAAACTACCATGTGTCCCAGCTATGATTTTTCTCAGCAGCTCCAGGTCAATATATTTAGGGAATGAGTGGTAATAAAATTAGTCATTTTAATTCTAGAGAGACTGAGAGATGAAAAGTATAAAAATCCAGGGTTAAAGACAAAAGGAGTGTGACTAAATGATAGAATTTTTGTACTTGTCTTCTACCTCCTAAAAATGTAGCTTACTTTTAGGATTTTGACATTAAGTCAGTAAATATCCTTGGTAAATGATCATAAGCATCACTTTTGTTCCAAGAATAAATTTTTAAGGTCTTTGCACTGTATTCTTGACACCACTATATATCTTAATTTATCCAAGGACTTATAGGGGTAAAATGTTAACAATAAGCCTATTCTCCTGACTGGATCTAACAGGAAAGTTGAAACAAAGCCATTCCTCTGTGATACCCTTAACTTCTAAATTTCCCATCTGAACTTCAGGCCCAAAGACATCTCTTAGTACTCATCTCCCAAATTAATGATTTTATGCCCCATTTTGTATTTTCAACTGTATTATTTATTATTCAAAGTTAAAATTACTGAATTTTATGATTTTATTTTTCCATATGGCATGGGCAAATGGTCTATTTTAAAATACTTTTTGTCATGTGACCAACCCACTGTCTTTTTAAAGAGAACAATAAATATCCTGATAACTTTCAAAAGAACAAATTAATTTTATGTCTCAAGTTCTGAAGATAAAAAAGCTAGCACTGATTTTTAAATAAACCTTTTTAATCTTTGCAATTTTTAATGTTTTTAAACTAGATATGTCAGCTTTGTTTTTATATCGCTACTAAAATTAATGTTTTTATTAATTCATTTAGTCTTGCTCTAAACTACACATTTTCTTCCTGATATACTATCAAAATAAAATTAAACAGAGGGAAGGCCAGGGATTTAGCTCAGCAGCTTAAATGCCTGCCTGGCAAGCACTAGGTCATGAGTTCAATCCCTGGTGCCAAAAAAAAAAAAATTTTTAAACAGATAAAGCAGATGACACTGACATTTAAACCACAACTTCTCACTGAAGTGGTCGAAACACACACATAATATTTTATTTGAAAGTGTTGGAGTTTTTTTTTAAACCGGTTATAACAGCAATTCAAAAATTCCCAAATATTGCCCTCTGTATTGTGGAGAACTGTCTCAAATGAGAGTTGCATATAACTAGCAATAACTGAACAATTTTAAATTACTTTCTCCAAGCACTGTATAACTTTTAAATGGCCAGAACTGCTCTTGTATGGCCAAGACTATATATATATATATATATATATATATATATAGTACTAGGGATCAAACTCACAACCATGTGCTTGCCAAACTCACAACCGTGTGCTTACCAGGCAGGCACTTGTGCCACTGCTGAGCTAAATCCTGGGTTTAGACTATATTTTTAATGTGCTTGTGAATTTTATAACTTGAAAAATAAAATTTTCCTTGTAACAAGTTTTCTTAAAAAAGAAAAAAAGTATTGTTAAATCTGTATTGTAATGTTTAAATTACAGGATGGTAGGTGAAGAATAAACACTCCTCCAAAAAAGAAAGAAAAGAAAAAAGAAAAACTGGCTCTATTCTGGGGAGGGAATTAATGTTTTTATTTGCGCACAGGATAGTTAGATGCATAATGATGAACTAGTTATTGTATTTGGAGATTAAGTATGATTTAAGGAGTTGCATCTGATCGTCAAGCAGACAGGGACAGACTGTGATTGTTAATTCTGATTCGTCAACTTGACTTGAGTAAGAACCACCTAGCACCCCCTGCTCCCCACCCCACCACCACCACCCCGTTCCCTGGGAGACTGCAAGGCAAAGCACAGGCACCACTTGGACTGACACAGTAGGAACCCTGGAAATGCCAGCACAGAGTTCAGAGCTCAATATCCTCCACTCAAGTGGGTCCTTGGGCAAGTCGTGTAGTTCATCGCTTGAGTGCTTACTCGGCATGTGTATGGCCCTGGAATGGACCCTGAGTCCCACAGAAAATCCAAACAAACACAAGTGGGTCAATTCTCAAGATGCCAGTCAGCAAGGAAATTTTTCATACCGCAATTTTGGACCGAGGTTGAGTGACATGAATCCTCCTTGCTGCTAAAAACTTGGGATTCCAACAGGATCAAAGCTGTCCTATGCTGCCCATAGGTAACTGGCCCCAGCCTTCCTGGTGACTGGGCCGGGGACCTTCTCTGTTCTCACCTCTGAAGTGTCAGAGGTAGCCCATGAGAGGATAAAAAGCAAAAGGAAATGAATATGTGACTTAGCACTTGTATTTGAAATATATAAAGAACTCTCAAAGTTCAAAGGTAAAAACAAAACAGAAACCACAACCCAATGAAAACTAGGCAGGCAACATGGAAAGAAACTACCAAGATGAATGTAATCAGCATGTATCACAGACATACACTAACAATAAAGAGAAAAGAAACTTAAAATACAAAAATGCTTAATAGGGGCTGGGGATATAGCTCAGTGGCACAAAACCTGCCTGGCAAATGCAAGGTCATGAGTTCGATCTCTGACACCAGAAGAAGAAAGAAAAGAAGAAAAAGAAGAAAGGAAGGAAAGAAGGAAGGATAGAAGAGAAAGATGCTCAGTAAACTCAGGAAAAGACACTCAACATTGGTAGGGAAATACAAGTCAAAGCCACCATGTGATGGCCCTACACACAAAATAAAGTGGCTAAAAATTCAAAATAATCCCAGACCGATAGTACGAGGTGCCGATAAAGATGAGGGGGACTGGAACTTGTCATTACTGCTGGGAACATGGAATGATAGAGCCATTTTAGAAACTAGCTGGAGAGTTTCTTCTAGAGGTGACATTTACTCACCATGAAACCCAGGGGTACCACATTTTAGTGTTTACCCAAGCAAACTAAAAACTTATGTTCATACAAAAACTTATATGCAAATATTTATAGCAGCTTTATTCATAAGTACTAAAAACTGGAAGTGACCCAGACGTCCTACAGTGGTGAATGGCTAAACAAGCTGTAGTCCATCCAATGAAATTCTACTGAGCAACACAAAGGAACTAACTTCTAATATGTGTGTGTAATGGTATAGACGAGTCTCAAATACATGGCTTTGGTTTATATCTAGATGTCCCGCCAAGCCTCATGGACTCACAGGCAGGGCTTTTGAAAGGTGATGAAATCACAGGGGATCCATAGTTCAATGTCATGTGTTTGGAGGCTTCTAGCTGAAGAGGCAGAGATGGGAGCGTGGCCCGGTACATGGGCCAGGTCTGGCAGGTACATGTCACTCTAGGGTCCTCTCTTGGGTGTTGGCTTCATGACTGTCATGACAACAGCAGCTCTCCTCAGCCTGGCCCCTTCCACCAGGCCCTCCTGCCTTGGAGCTGGCCACCCAAACATGAGCCAAACATGTGTCTCCCCCTTTAAATTGTGGGTGCTGGGTATTTTGTCCTAGTGATAAGAAAGTGATGAAGACGTGCCACACCAGCGAACCTAGGCTCCAGAAGTCACACCATTAACCCATTCATATGACACTCGGGAAAGCGAGACTGGAGACAGAGAACACATGACGGCTAGCAGGGACTGGAGAGAGGCGGGGAACTGAAGACGGTGTCGGGTGACAGCCAAGCTCTGTGTCTTCATGGCAGGGGCAGGGCTGTGTAATTGTGCGTATTGGTTAAAAAATCCCATAACTATAGACTAAACGTGGTGTAAATCATTTAAATTTTTTTAAAAAGAAATAACCATCAATAAAATAGTAAACAAACACAACAGTTAACCACCTAGCAGAAGATTAGAAAGCTCTGTGTGTCCATGGGTGACTGACATGTAGACCACAAACCGAGGGGTAGACCCACCCTACAAGTGGGTGGGAGCAGCTATACGGCTTGTAACCTGCAGGGAGTGAAAAAGAACAAAAAGGAAAGCCTTCCTTTTTCTTCCTCAGTAGGACTCTGCTCTTTGCCGTTACCACTGGATATTCGCGTTCAGTTCCTTCAGGTTTTCAGGGCAGACACTTCAGCCTCCCGACAAGGGCTCCTGCTGGACCCTGCAGGGAGCTCCGGGGTTTCAGCCTTCGCCTGGATCCTCGGGCTCCGCCACAGAGATGGCCCTTTGCATTCCTCTACACCTGATTCCACGAATATATAATATATGTAAATATAATTTAACTCTATTCCTCTAGGGAACCCTGATACAGGAGCAGGACCTCAGCCATGTGTAATGGTAGAGGCCAAAGACAACTGTATTAATCTCATGACCATCTCAATAAATTTAGTATTAAAATATTTTTCTTTTCCTGAAGATGAGCTAAGTCGGACACAGCCGCAGTTTGAGTGAGGTGGCAGGGATAAGTGTTTTTTTGACAGACCATGTGTGCATAAATATGAAATGTACATGCATAATATATGATTAATATAAATTATAATTCATGTTATATCTGTATAATTTCAATCTATAATTATTTTGTAATTTATTCTTTCCTGATTTTATTATTTCTCTGTATTTTCTTGAAGTTCACTAAGCTTCCTTGAAACAATTATTTTGATGTCTGTTCATATATCTCCATTTCTTTAAGGTTGGTTTCCAGTGATTTCTTTTGTTTATCTGATTATTTTTGATTTTTCTGGCCATGTGTTAGTGTCTGCACATTTGAAGAAACAGAATTACCCCAACCTTTGCAGACTGGCTTTGTTTAGAAACCCCTTCACCAGTCAGTCCACGAAGAGCTTCTGGGCAGGCTATCTGTAGTCCATGAGCAAGCTTGTTGCTGGAGTCCTCAGGTAGATGAGTTTGTTCTTGAGTCAACATTTCTGTCCTTTGGGGCTGCAGGTTCGGGCTTGCACTTGGTTCTGGCTCTACTGGGGTGCGCTGGAGCTTAAGCCTGTGAGAAAAGACCTGGCACCTTTATCCCTGGGGAGTCACCTGGAGCTGGGGCCAACAGGGCTGACCTGGTGCCAGAGCAGTCTCAAGACTGGATCTGTGGGGCTGCTGACACGTTGGGATGGCCCTGGAGCCCAAGTCCAAGAGGCCGGCCTGCTGGTAGGGAATGCCTGGGACCTGAGTCTGTGGGAGCAGACTGGGTATGGAAGGAAGACCCACCCTTGGGAGGATTAAAAGGAAAACAAGGACAGCTATTTGTATTGCACTGGAAGGCTGAAGAGCGTGCTAGGCGCCAAGATTGGCCTCTGAGGTGAAGGTGAAGACTGGGGTTCCTCTGAAGAACAGAAGTGATCCTTCCATGTTTTCCTCTTACATCGACTCTGGCAATAATCCTGAGGGTGGGTCTCCACACCCAGAACTGTGCTGAGCCAATTTGGTTGGGTGTTACTTCCCCAAGCTGACACAATCAAGCACCACACTTGCTCTCTCCTGGTTCTATGGAAGTATTTTTATGTGTGGAGAGTTGTTAAAATTGGCATTTCTTAGAGGAGTGCAGCTTTAATCTGGAATTTTTTTTTTCTTTGGTACAGGGAATTGGTAAATCTGGATTCTATCTGGCCAAAGTTGGCTAAATTTCTTACCTTCTGAGCATCTGTCTTATCATTTCTATCTATGTATCTCATAGCATTGTTGGGGACAGGATAATTCAGTGTTGACAAAACCTTGAGTGTCCCTGATGGTAGAAGTCTTTCAGAATCTCTTGAAGACTAATATTGTGTGCCAAGGGATGGACTCTGGAAGCAGGAAATATTGGCATCATCTATTTTTATAACTTTATAATCATGCCTGTCTCATTTGGAGATCTTTTGTTTGCCCTGTTGGTTTTATTGTGATGTCATTCATGGATAACTAGGGTAGACATCAATGTAAGAAACTAAATTAAAAGCAAAGGAGAATAAAGGAGGGGTGGAGAAAAATCAGTGTGGTGATAAGGAACTTAATGGAGAGGGATTCTGAAATCAGAAAGATTCAGACTGATCCTGCAGGAAGGTGAAATACTGGGTCAAGGGATATTCAAGGGAAGATTTACAGGATCTTTCGCTTTCTGATGTAGGGGGTCACCCTCTCCTTCCATGGCTCCAAGAAATCTTCAGTAAAGGTCTCTATGTCATTCTTTAATGCTCTGAGCTAAGTTCTGGTTTTAAGACACAGTTTGTTTGATCCACAAAGTTGAGATTAGACAGAACTCAGTAAGTGGCTTGGGCCTTTGTTTTCCTGCACTTACTTTGGTCCCTTTATCCTCATCTCGTGCCAGGTCTGTAGAGCTGGGAGGGGAACTTGGTGGACGCTACAGAGGTTGGGGGTGTTGCGGGAGTGACTATCTTGTTTCTATGCTACACCCAGGTGCTGTAACATCTAGCCAGAGTTCCTTAGGTTTTGTGAAGGCATTTTGGTTTTCTTTTGGTACTGGGGATTGAACTTACAACCTTGAGCTTGCCAGGCAGGCGCTTTGCCACTGAGCTATCCCCTGGATGTGAAGGCATTTTCATGCAGAGAATAACAGTGATACATCTATGCTGGATGGGTGCTGAAAAGTCCTGTTCCACCATTTTGCTGATGTCCTGTCCTAGCCATCTACATGTACTGTCTCATCCAATTCTTAGAATAACCCTGAAGTGGACAGCATTACTATCTCTACTTTACATGAAACTGAAGCACAGGTTAGATGACCCATTGCCAAAGTCAAAACATTTAAGCATCTTAAGCCAGCTGAGCTCCAGGACACAGGATAGAGCTAAAGAGCCCCCAGGCCCACATTCAAATTCATTCACAACCCATCAGGACCCTCAAGTATGACTCAGGCAAGGTAGAATGTCCTTACACTCCATCTTCTCAGTGCATAAAATGCGGGCCCAGGAGACCTGTAAGCTCCTTTTCTGTAGCTGGCTTAGGCAACCACATTTCTATTCATTAACAGTACTGGGCGATGCTTTACTGTCACCCACATCCTGTGCTTCTGCTTCTATCCCTGCCACCTCACTCAAACTGCGGCTGTGTCCGACTTAGCTCATCTCCAGCGTTATCAGTTTCCACACCTGAAATGCTGAGAAAATCTTCCAGGATTTCCACTGGAGATTTCACCTCTTCCATTCTGCTAGGAATTTATTTTATAAGACAGCTTTAAATAAAGAGGCAATCACCTGCAGCTCACACATCTTAAGTTGTGGGATGTGTTAAATTTTGGCAGGAAAAATTTGGGCCTGAATTTCTTTGGATAATCTTTCCCATCCCCACAGGACTCAGGGCACCACTGAACAGCAAGAAGGCATGACGGACACCTGAGGAAAATGTTCAGGTTCACCATGGAAGGGAATCAAGAGAACATACTCAAGGCCAATAGAAATGATTTTATTTATAAAATAACTAAAATATAAACATCTCTAAATATAAACACTCTTCACAAGAGACCTTTCATCACTGCCTGTGGCCACTGGCGGGGACACAGGATGAGGAGTCCACAGGTGTCTCCTGGGTCACCAGGATCTTAAGGCCAAATATGCACCCAGGGAAGAAGGGACTGTGATTGTTAATTCCTTTAAGAGACACATTTCAGAGTTACCCACTGTAGAACAGGCTTCACCGCTTCTAAAGATTTAAGTACCGGAGCCCTGCTAAAACCAAATTTCCCAAGGCACACTCTAAGGGGGTAGCAAATCCTTTCCTGTGACCAGTGCTGAGTTATCAGGCACTTTCAGTTAGTTGCTCATAGTCCAGGCACTTTAGAATCTGTTTGGCTTTGAAAACTCGCCCTAAAGCATGGAGGTTAACAGCAAAACTGCAAACCTCATTTCCTAGTCTAGGATAAGCTACTTCTGGGACTGCTTATCTTAAGTCACATGGGTCATGTTTTCTGCATCCATGGATGTGATTAAAACGGCAGTAGTGTGAAGGGGCAAGGTATGCAGTCCTTGACCAGGTCTGACTGGTTAGGGATTAGTGCACAACTAGTACTTTTAGTTGTGGCTGGAGCTCTGACGCTGTTATTCTAGGAAAACTATCCATTATTGAGCACACAGATGAGACATCACACAGATTGTATAAAGTAGAGGTGACTGTCAAGGTAGATGATTGTATCTAAAAAGGAAAGAGAAACTTTCAGATAAAAGATCAAAAGAAAATAAATACCTTAATTACTTCTTAGCAAAAGAAAACAGCTGAATTTTCTATAACCAAACCAGGAATATAGTGAAATAAAAAAGATCAGCACTTTAGGGTCTTTAGAAATTAGCTGTGAGAAAAGAAATGTGTGCGGGAGACTAGAGGTGTCTCGGAAGCTTTGAAACACTAGGTTGGGTGGCATCTTAGCAAAAATGTGCCCTGCTGGGGTCCCCAGGGAGCTCCATTCAAGTCAGTTTCTGATCAGTGGCTCAAGGAGCATGGGGCCACCCCAGACTCAGTATAATACAAACAATGCTGGCCCCGCTTCCTGCAGACACAGAACACTGGTGCTCTGATTGGAAACTTCTCATTTCCAAAGGCGACCCAGCACTTGCCTTCTGTCTCGTGGTCACTGAATCATTTGTAAGCCTCAGGGTCCACTTCAAATTCTTGAAATTCTAGGAAGCATCAAGATTGATAACCCAATGGGGAAGAACAAAACTTGTCTTGCTCTCCACCAGGCATGTTAAGCAGTGCAGCCGGGCCTGGGTCTTAAGACCAGGTACCGACAGCAGCCCACCAGAACCTTTCAGCAGACTGAAAGCAAAGGCAGCAGGACAGTGGAGCAGGAGGCACAGCAGGCTCAGGTGTACTCAGTTTTGCGGATATAATTGGATGGGACGTAGCCCTTCTTCCCATTGACTTCAGCCAACCACCACTCTGTATTGCCGGTGACATCTTTAAACTCAAGGATCTTGAGTCTCTGATTGGCTGACACGCTCAGTTCATTTGGGTTTCGTGCTTTGAAGGTGTAAACAGCAAAATATACCTGTGTGAGGAGAGAAGGAGCATTAGGAAACTGCCTGGAGCAGTGCTGTCCAGCAAAACTTCCTGTGGTGATGTGAATGTTCTTCTGTCTGGACTATGAGCAACTGAAATATAGCTGGTAAGCTGAGAACTGAAAGTTTAATCTTACTTATTTTTAACTAAAGTTTAAATAGCTATATATGGCTGGAGGACCCATGAGGTTCAAAGTAAACCAAACTTCACACCTTTTATTCTTTCAAAATGCCTGGAAGCCTCAGTCAATATGGAAGATGACTGATCTATGAAGGTACCCTCCTGTTCCCAAACCCTATATCCCATCCGGAAACGCAGAATCAGAGCTGCAGGTGAGTGGGTGGCTCAATGCAGAATGCTTGCCTAGGCAAACCCCAGGGGAGAGGAGAGGTGGGAGGGGCAGAGGGGAGGAAAAGGGGGAGGAGGAGGGGGAAGAGCTGGTAGGGGAAGGGGGGTAGGAAAGAGATGTACAACTGAACTTTTAAAACCCCCTAGAATAATTAATTTCAAAGCAGAAAATGATGATCTCTAAGTGCCACAAATGAAGGAAAGGTCCATTTGACTTGTCCATGTGTCTAGGAAACCTGTTAGGGGTCCAGAACTGGGAAACCTGCCCTGAGGGACAGGCACACACACAACCACAAAGTGAGCATGCCCAGCTGTGCACTAGGAAGTGTGGAAAGTGTGAGCTGAGAAGCTGGGTGAGAAGCCACCGGAATTCAGAGTCTGGCAGGAGCAGCACCTCCGCGACCTAGGGTATGGCAGTGTCCCTCAGCAAAGGCAAGTGCTGCTGAAGATGAGCACACAGACACATCGCACAACGCAACACTCGAGCCCTGGTGACCGAGGGGTGCAGCAGAGACTCCTCCAGCTGTGACTCTGAAAATGATTTTAAAATATGTGGGTTTAAACTGGGTACGGTAGAGCCTGAGTAATCCCAGCTAGTCAGGAGGCTGAGGCAGGAGGTCTGAAAATTTCAGACCAGCCTGGGCAACTTGGGAAAAAAAGTAGGGGAAGGCGGCTGGGGAAGGAACTCGGTGGTAGAACGCTTGCCCAACACGCATGAAGCCCTGGGCTCAATCCCCAGCATCACTAAACAAAACAAAGTGGGTTTAAAATGTGCAAGATATAAAGGTTATACTTGAATTCACAAGACAGGGGCAAGCCATTAAAAAAAGAACAGGAGAAACTGAGTGGCACCAAAATTTCATTTCTAAATTCTAGAAATAAAAATATAGGTATCTGAATAAAAAACTAAATAGGTGACTTAAATAATTTAGTGACTGGAGGAGTGGAAAAATTTCATCACGGTACCTTTTAAATCCCAATGACCAGAGATGCTCACAGGGACGGCAACAGCTTCCCACCCAGGGCCCGGCAGGCCTCTGCCTCACCCGCTCCTGCACCCTCAGCACCCCTCCTGCCCCTGGGCCACCATGGTAAGCCAGGAGCGCACTTACCTGGCTGCCTTCTGCTTCACTGATTTCCAGCTCTTCATTTTTGTCCTCCTGGGCTGCTGCTGTACATCCTTTTATGAGGTCTTTACCTTGTCCATTTCTCCCTGGTACAGAGTAACCAACCTCCGGATGCTTGGTGCTTCTGGAGCAGCCCCTTATGCTGGTTGCATCTACAGAGTCCCCCATTCCAGGCTGGAAGGCGGAGTCTGGGTCTGATGAGAACCTGGAAGACCCACTCTCAGGACTACCCAGGTTCAGTGATGTACCAGGAGTTCCTTGGTCATATTCTTTCAGTGAAGGTGCATCTTGAGGCTGCTTTGGACAAGAAGCTGAGGTAAAGGACACAGCCATGCTGCTAGGGTTGAAAGTCAAGGTGCTGCTGCTGTTCTGCCGAAGGAACCTGGGGGAGGAGCTGCTGTGCTCTGACTCAGTGGAGGAGTGGCTGCCCACAGAGGCGTCCGAGTGGCTGTGGCGTGGATTGTAGGGCTTCAGGAAGGAGCTGTACACGAAGCCTTTGGTGACTGCAGAAGGACATAATGACATCAAGAGCTTGTAGCACATGGGGGAGAAGCGAAAGTCAGAGAATCAACAGAAAAACCACGGTTTAAAAGTCAGGTCAGTGGTGAGAGACAAGCTGATACTTGTTTGGAAATGGGCAACACAGAAAATAGGAAGTCCAGACACTGGCTAAGAAGAAACTCAGCCACATATATGTTCAAACATACTTCGTGTGGCAGAGAGATGCGAAGGCTCTCCCTGTGCTGAGGAGCTCCTCAGACAGACACCCTCCCGCCCTCCCACCACAGCCCGCTGGTTAAGGGGCTGTAGAACGCCGGGAGCAGCCTGCTGCAGAAAGCTGGTCCCTGAGTTCCAGGATATATGGGACACATACAGCACATGCTCACTGGTACAAGCTGCCTTAGATGATGACAGAAGCCCTCGGTGACAATTTTAGACCAAAAATTAGGAACTGAGATGCTATCCATAGGACATTTTTTTAATTACATGAAGAGAAATGTGCCTAAGAATAAACCCTGATTATATGGTTTCCATGGAACAACAGTCATCTCTTTTGGAGTAAAATTTAGCATTACATTAGTTTTTCTGTATCTATGTTTGCTTCTAGTCCCAGGATTCTGTTACTGAAGGAATTCCAGGTCTCCAAAACTGAGGGGCTCTCCCAGGTCCTCTGCAAGGTGGGCTGGATTTGACAAGAGCATAATGTCACATTTACAGGAAAAGGACTGTATTTGAGTCCCTATCCTGTTTATGAAATTTTGTTTTAATATCAATGACTTAATATTTAAGGGAGTATATTTCTATACCTGTATACAATATGTAGAATTGAATCAGGGTAGTTAGATTTCTATCTCCTCATCTTTTTTTAATGCTTGGAGCTTTCAACCCCTTCTAGTTCTCATAAAATATATCAGACTATTCTACTGTGCTGCAGAAACTAGAATTTACTCATACTAACTATACTTAGGTACCTGTTATCCAACTCATCCTCACTTGATCTCTGATGTGCTTCTCTAATCTGACACAAATGCTGGCTTGCAGGAGGACCGACCCTCCCTCAGTATCTGAACAAGTGGGCAGAGCCCCCTGAGGCACACAGAAAGGGGCACAGGGTCTAACAGCTGGCCCTCATACTGTGGGCTTCTTGCTATCACTTTACTTCTCAGGACTGAGTAAATAAAAGTCCTGAAGACACAGTACCTCCTTACGTGACTCATGATTTTATGGAATTCAGCAGTCTGACCCTATCAGTGCCTGCCACCTGCCTGTCTCCCTGTCAGGATCTTTCCTTTCCCGTTATAGTCTTTATTATTTAAAATAAGCAGAAGTGAGAAAAAAGAAAAAGTAACGCAAAACCAAATGCTTCTAAGGAACTGAAACAAGTGGTAATTTTCTGTTCCAGTTTGGTGTCCACACAGACATTTACTGTATAGTCCCCAAACACTTACCTAAAACACTTAGATTAAATATGTTTTGGAATTCGCTTTTATTTTTATTTATTTATTTATTTATTTATTTATTTATTTATTTATTTTTTGATTTGGGGAAAGTGGTAAATTATATAAGTTTCCTCACACCCTTCACCAGGTTCTGGGTCAGCATACCATGATCAAATTTCCTACAGCAAAATGCATGACTATTAATAGCAAAAAAAAAAAAAAAAAAAAAGATAAGTCATGATATAAATGGTGTTATACTGCTTAGTTCTAATTTTGGTCAAAAGATCTGAAAAAAATTTTGTAAATGCCTTTTGGATTTTGGAACTGTAGAAAAAGGATTATAGTTTAGTATTATTTTTTATATTTTTCTTTAAATTCTGTAGACCTCACCTACCCTAGAAGCTGTGAGCTAGTTTTTAAAGACATTTCCTAAGTAGTCATGAGGCAAAATAGTTTGATACAGAGGAAAAAATAATACAGACAAAACCGTACGTTTTAAAATTCACATACATATGAGACAACTTTATAAAAACTAGTGGCAACCTTATTTTGTAGCTCACTCAGAATGGGTTGAGAAGAAACAGGATTCCATTAGCAGTATTCACTGCCTGGATGAGCTATAAAACATGGCAAGATCTTACAAGATAAGTAACAGAATCTTCTCTGGAATTTGTCAAAACAAAAACATAAATAAAAAAAGATAAAAGAAAAAAAAAATAACACAACCTAGATGGGTTCTATTTCCATAATGTTCTGGACATTACACTCTCTGAAGATGGATACAACTTTTAAGAGTTATTTTTCCCTTTAAACAAAGGCTCTCATGTCTTTTTTTCACGTTTTCCTCATTGAGAGTTATATTCAGGTAACAGCTAAAATTCTTACCTCCATTGTCGATCAGCCAGCGATTCTGACTGCCCATGGGGTCTTTCTTTTTGATCACACCCACCAGGTCACCTTCTAAAAGTGAGACATCCAAGTCCTGAGCAGCATTGAAATTCCGTTCTGCCTGGAAGAGTTTATCAGGGGGATACCGTGCCAGCAGCGAGGCTCGCAGCTCTTCGGACTGCAGCATGTAACTCGGCTGAAAGGTAACAGAAAATACCATCAGCAAGAACTCTGCCACGCCGTAACCTCGCACCCACTTGCTAGGTCACTGGTATTTAATCCTGGCTCAATTAGTCTCCCAAGTGAGGCACTGACAGCCACTCTGGCCCCTCAGATGCTTTTGTGAGTTACTCTGTTTAGCTAGGTAGAAATCATGGTAACCTCAGCAATGTGCTTTTATAGCTAAAGAAAGCCTTAACGCATACTTTTTTGTGACACAACTGTGATTCAAATGCTACCTACAGAATCAAACTATTGGGGCTGGGTTGAGGCATGTGCATGAGGCCCTGGGTTCAATCCCTGACATCAAAATTTAATAAAATATATATCTAAGTAATATTGCTGGGCATTGTTCTTCTTTCATGGGGGTTTGAATACAGGTTTTCTCACTGTTATATCCCTAGTCCAGCACCTTTTTTTTTTTTTTTTTTAATTTCAAAACAGGACCTCACTAAATTGCCTAGACTAGGCTCAAACTTGTGACCTCCCTGCCTCAGTCTACCAGAGTCCTGGGAGTACAGGGCTATGCCACAGCACTCATCTCACCAGATCTTATATTTTTCTAGATGCACCTAAACAATTTAGACTTTTCCTATTCTGACTTCCCTATTTATAAAAAAGGACAGTCTTCATAAAAATAAGAAAAATGTAGTCATGTTGGCATTTCTTTCTAAAGTAATATAAATGTCTATGGGATTATATGGACCAAAATAAGCAAAGACATATTAGCAGGTTTCTAGATTACGGGCCCATGTATTCTGTTGTATTTCACCCTGATTTTTAAAGTATGGAACAACTGATTGAATGTGGTGGTGCACACCTATAATCCCAGCACTTGGGAGGCTGAGGCGGGAGGATTGCCACAAGTTCAAGGCCAGTCTGGGTTACAAAATGACTCTAAGGCCAGCCCGAACTACAGAGACCCTGCCAAAAAAAAAAAAAGTATGGAAGAACTAATTTCAAAAAGAAAATAATTCCAGATTTAAAAAAACTCTGTCAATGATAAACTAACTCTATTAACTTTCCTAATACATAATAAAAATATTAATATACCCTTAAATCAGCTTCCTTAATTAAATAATCCATGTATTAATATTAGGACTTTACTAAGATCCGAGAATAATTTCCAAAGGCAGCCTGAAGTTTCCATCAGGCTAAGAAAACTGCAGGTGGTCCTGTGGGGTGCCAGTGAGCACACAGTGACGTCCCGAGCCCTTGGAGGGGCCTGTGAGGTGACCAGTCAGCCCCAGTGGTAACACTGGCTTGCCCATGCTTACTATGTGGCAGGTGGATTCTCAGTGCCTTCCAAACTTTAACTTGTGAAAGCTTTTTAATTACTCCGGGATACAGGTAAAACTATCTGTGCCTTAGAGAGGAGGAACCAAACTCCAGACGTGAAGTGATGCGCTTAAAACACAGCGTGGTAAGCGTCTGCCCTGGGAGCTGACCCAGACGGTCCAGCTCTCAGCCCTCAGCTCCTGCTCACCAGGCCCAGGAGCGACTTCCGTGCAGACTGCCGGTCTGTGGTTTTCCTCTCAAATGGCTTCTTGGTAGCTGGAAGGGACTCAGGGAAGAAAGTGAAGACCTGGAGTTGCTGCAGAACCCTGCTGTGCTCTTCATGGAAGATGGCAATCAGGTTTCCGTCTCTACCAGTAACTTCGAGTAACTGGAGTCCAGGGGAAGAGGCAATGAAGGCAAAAAGAAACAAGTGGATGAAAGATCCCCGGGACTGACAAAATCTCCTAGAACCAGCTGGAAGCTAAAGCTCAATGGCAGTGGCCCTAAACAAGCTACCAACACTGCAGCCGCCACAGGCGTGGCACTCTTGGCAACACTGCCACAGACTACATGAGCCAATTCTTCTGTGAACTGTGTGAGATGGAAAGAGACACTGAAAATGCCCCAGGCTTCCTGCCACCATCAAGGGATCAATGATTCTTGACGGGCTGGGCCTGATGGCACACTGAATCTCTAGTTTGGCTAGCTTCTCATACAACCCCAATGGGGCCCTAGAAAAAGACCAGGGAGAACTTCAGAGACAACTCCTCCAAAGCAGTGAGAGACTCACCGAGAGCAGTGGCTGCAGCTGCTCCAATGCCTGCTGCACGAAGTCGCAGTGGGCTTCGGCATAGCCGTGGATGCAGTTGGCGAAGAGTCCCTGCGCGTACTGCTGAAACTTGGGCAGCTCATCCAGCAGCTGGGCATTCAGGGCCTCGTAGTTGTTCCGGGCTGACTGCAGCTCCTCTAAGGTTTTCTTGTCCTTCAACTTCTCTGCTCGCTCTGTGCAGTTGTAGAAGTCCAGGAGCTTGTCAAAACGTTTCTGCACCAGCTTGTGGGGGCCTGTAAACATGCTCAGTAACTGATTCAAAGGAGAGATGACCAGCCGTTCTGTCCTCTCTTTCTACAGGAATGAGAAAGCCACATCGGTCAGCTGGTCAGCACACCTCATCCATGAGTCTCCAATACCCTTGGCAAGCTTACTTTGGTTGGCTGATACCAACTGCTTTGCTCCTAGTGCAAAAGCTGGCCCCACGTAGGGCCACAATCACACTCTACCAACGTCCAAAAAAGAGCTCTGCACAGACTTCACCCAAGCATTCATGCGCTAAATAAGGCATTTACAAAACAGACTAACCCTTCTTTATTTTCTCAGTTGATAAATGCTAAATTGTACACGGATATGTTTATGTTAAAAACCAGATATGAAAGTTCTGGTAACACTTATTTATTTACATTAGTATGTGTGTGTGGTGCTTGGAATTAGACCCAGGGTCTTGTGAAAGCACTTTACCACTGAGCTATGTCCCCAGCCCTATAGAGCTTGATTTAATGCAGATTTAGTTGTTGTATAAATCTGGAGTGGAATTTCGCTGACCTATAATGTTTCTAACCATAACTTGGTAAGATTTGTTTTCACTTTTCAAAAAAAACTTCTTTTATTTTGTTAAGAACAGATACGCCAGACTTGATAGCACATGCCTGTAATCCCAGCATTTGGTCAGCTGAGGCAGGAGTATCAAAGAATTCAAGATCAGTGTGGGCTACATAGTGAGATCCCATGTCAAAAACAAAAACAAGCCAGAGCAGAGTTTTAAACATATGATTTAGTACTTAGTAACTTTTTGTTTTGTTTTTGAGACAGGGTCTCACTGTTGCTCAGGTTTAATTCACTATGTAGCTTAGACTGGTCTTGATTCTACAGCAATTTTCCTGCCTCAGCCCTCTGAGCTTAGTAGCATCTAATTAAAAAGAATTTACTCCTGAACACCTATAAGTTCCCTTAAATGTATATATTCGCTTTGGCTCTGAGTCATGCAGGGAGTTCCAAGAAACTGTCACATTCTACCTAATTCTATTTGCAATTAACCCCATGTATAACTATCCAGAAATTCCTGACCAATTTGTCTTTTAGTACTTTCTATATAAAGTAGTTTGTACTTTATAAAAATCTACCTGGTAACACTTAAAAAAATATTTAGGAAAATATCAGCATTATTGATAGTGATGCCAGATTAATTTTCTAGTTTTCTCTCCCTACTCTATCCTCTGAAACTAAGTTGATTATAAACTATTAAAAAAAAAAAATCCACTGAGTACATTTGGGCTCTACTTGTCCCTTTATCTGAAGGCCATGTTCTGAATATAAACCTGGACATGAACATAGTTAAAGGACACACTATGCTTCCATTCCCTGTGGAATTAACTTCTGCACCGGCTGCCATTAGAGGTGACCCTGGGAAGGGCCAAACTATGAGAAGTGAGCTGACAGAGTCACTTACGAAACTGGTGAAGAGCTGGTCACTAATGTAACGATGCACCTTTTCAAACTGCTCCAGGTCCCGGTGTCCCCTCTCCATACACAGATCCCACATGCTCGAAGCGGCCACCACTTTGACACATGCTGACTCCTGAAGTGGATTAGAAACACACGAGTAAGAACACAGAACTGGACTTCATTTAGCCCTGGAGCAATCTGCAAAGAAAGGTTCTACCGCACAGATTTGCCTCTCTAGTATAACCTTTCAGCTTTGAAATAAGAATACTCTTCTAGACTGACGTAGGAGCCAAAGAGAAAGGCTAAGACTTTTAGTTACAGAAAAACTGCGAAGGGCTTTTATAATCTTGGTAGCATTTCTCTCTGCCTCCTATAAAATAGGGTTTCTCAATTTACCGAAAAATAAATCAAATTAAAACCAAGATTCCTGCAAGATGAAGACGACTAATCACCTTCCCTTCTTAAATCTTGGCTCTTGCTGTCACCTTCTCAAGGACAAGTGCCTCAACTTCTCTGACAATCAGTCCCGCTTCCCCAGTCTGACTCTGGCACCTCCGAGGCTCCTTCTACCACTGCAGAAGCTACCTTCTAGCAGAGGACAACTTGCTGGTACTTATTTATTGTCCCTGTCTCCCTTCCCCAGCCCCAAGAAAATGAGCTCCAGGAAGGCAGAGATTTGTTTTGTGTCACTGACCCAATGACTGCTTGCTGAATAAATGAATAATTGAATAGGAAATACCTCCTGGATGGTTGTGACAGTTTTTATTCCCAGGCTGGCTTTCTTTGGCTGCTTGACACAATGCTGGGCTTTTGCCTTGTTTAAGCATAGGAAATGCCTATTATATTGGTATCCAACCCAATCTAATCTAAATGTACTAAAAACTCCATTAGTACATTTCAAGAGTAAATAAAAATCCCTTAGTAAAAACCATCAGTGATTTTACAAGACATTAGATCTTTTGACTTTTAGGCCCCTGTATTTGTACAAATAAAGTCTGTGCTTTTTCAGAACTAGACTCTAATTTTTCTTGAGTAGAAAACTGATATGAAACATGATGACCTTTTATTTTCTTTTACAGAAATATTGACTTTCCAAAATACTGGCCCACATACTAATGGAGATACCAAATTATTTGGTCAGTAAACCTCTAGTTTTGTTCTTGCTTACTCTCTCTCACTCCATCTAAAGTTGTTATTTGTCAGGGCTTTTCATTTTATGTCAGTGACAAAATTGTTCTATTTTCTCTCAAGTGTTACTGTCAGTGGTCAGAATCAAATGGACCTATCTACCAAATGATTATCAACGTTATATACATCCCACTTTAAATCCCATCATGGCTGTGGAGAACAGCCTTCCAAGTGGAGTATTCAAGCGTATGTTTCCTATACATCCAGAAAGCATGGAGAGGAAACGGTCACACAGGGATGTCAGAATTAGGGGAAGGCCTGAGAATGGAACAGGGAACTTACTTGGCAGTCCCCCTAGGACTTTTTGGTCAAATTTCTCATTTTGAACTAATATGTTCCATAAAAGTTTTGTAAACCCTATTTTCTACCTAATTACATTTTTAAAACATGAAAGGAGGGAGTTTGTTATTTATAAGAACTGTAAAGGGCATTTTAAATCAGTGAGGCTTAGTGAATAAATGATAAACTATAGAAAAGGACAGTTACTTTGCAACCTCAACTCTTGTATATGGAATTCCAGCTAAATAAGCGAACAATTTAAACCTAAAGCAATGGAACAATGAAAGAACTAAAGAATGGGAGAATTTTTAATCTTGCAATAGGAAAGGCTTTTCCATATATGACACTAAACCAAGAAGTCATTTAAAAACGTTTAAATAGAGCACACAAAAATTAGACTTTTCCATACAGAGAAAACACTTTAAGCAAACTGAGAAGTCAACAAACTTGGAGGGAATATTTGTAAACTATCATGTCTACAAGATACATGACTATACTACTAATCTGTTAGTTCATCAAAAAGAATAGTTTGTGCTTTCATTGTTTGTTTGATCATTTTTTCATGCCTAGATCTTATAACCTGAGCAACTACTAGTGTTAACTAGTGTTAATTTCCTATTTTTAAAAAATTCTGTAGCATTTTTCTTTTTAAAATAAAAAAGACTATTTCTCATATACAGAACCCTTACAAATCATTATGAAAAAGACCAACAAGCTGGGGATGACGGTGTACACATTTAATTCCAGCACTTGGGAGGCTTAGGCAGGAGGAGGACTGCTATGAGTTTGAGGCCAATCTAGGCTACATAAATGAATTCAAGGCCAATCTGCACTACATAGTGAGACCTTGTCTCAAAAAACAAACAACAAACAAAAAATCCCCAATAAATCTAAAATAAATGTGCTGAGTCACAGGAAGAAAAATGTAATAAACATATAGAAATAGTCTCAATTTCATTCACAAGAAATACAATTTAAAGCATATTGAAATACTTTTATCTATCTTTCACTGTGTTAGTAAAGGATGTTCTAGTGGGAATTTTCACTTTTCTAACACCTATAAACTTAACAGTTATCTATCAAAATTCAAACTGCCATACGATTTGATTCAGAAAATCTAGTACTTGCACAACAAAAAGCTAAATCTTGGAAGCAGCCTGTAGTCTAGCAGCAGATGAACAGATGAAGAAAATGTGGTATTTATACACAATGGAGTAGTAGTGTTCCTCAGAGAGAAATTTGAGTCACCTGAGGGAAAATGAATGGACCTTAAGACAGTAATGTTAAGTGAAATCAGAAACACAAGCTTCAATACTGCATAGTCTCTCTGATATGAGAAACTCAAAGTATAAATCATCTACAGAACAAAATAAAAGACAGCTAATAGCAAACAGGTAGATAGATCTTTTGTAAACAGGAAGAGGACCAAGAGATGGAGAAAGGGAGGGAGGAGAGGGGGAAATAAAAACAAAAGGTGTGTTATGTACATGTACCAACTCCCCATAATAACTGTAATCATTATGCACTACAAACATGTACTAATTGAAAAGAGAAACAAATCCAAGAAGAAAATATAGTGCCCTAGACATAGTCACAGAGATCAGAAACTGACGTATTTACAAGGATATTCCTTGATACTTTTTCTAATCTTTTGTGACTATAATTTAAATGCCTGTCAACAGGGGACTAGTAAATACATGCTGGCACATCCATGTAATTAAATACTGCGCAGTTGTAGAGAGGCTGAGGCAGTTCTTTGACTATGAGATCACTTCCAAAATGGGATTAAGTACAAACCCAAGACACTGCAGTGTCACACCTCCCCACTTCACCCCACCCCTACCAGGGGGGAGCTGACAGGTGACAAGGACTTGATGGGTGGAAGCTGCCTCTGAGAAGGTGACCAGGGGACACAACAGGAGGAAGAATTATTTTTGCTTTTACTTATCCTTGGTATCTTTTAAATTTTGCACCATTTTACTTAAAGATTTCTTTTTAAAGTGATGAATTTCTTAAAGAAAACTACTTGTTTTATGAGAGTAGATTTATTTATTTATTTATTTATTTATTTATTTATTTATTTACTGTCTTTTTGAGACAGGGTCTCGCTATGCAGTTCAGGCTGGCCTTGAGCTCACTTTGTAGCCCAGGGTGGTCTTGAACTCAACACGATCCTCGTGCCTCAGCCTCCCAAGTGCTGGGATTACAGGTGCGTACCACCACGCCTGGCATTAAGAGCAGATTTTCATGTGCAAGGAATGGAGATGTAAACTCAAAATGTATACAGACTTCAAAGTATTAAATCAGTAGAGAACCTAGAGATAAGAATAGAAAGGACTCCAGTTCTGGTTCTCACTGCCCAAGGCTGATCAGAGCCCACAGCCTCCCCAGCTGAAACTGCTTGTTGTCCCAGCTTTAGAGGCTCCATGTGTAACAACTTCATGAGCTGCAAATTAAAATGATCAGGACACCCACACCAGAATCATTGTCATTCTCATCTAGGGCTTGTCTTTTCTCCTGCCTATTTCTTTCTCTACAGTTTTGCTCCCCCTATATTCAACATCTGATCTTCAAAATATTTTGGCAAAATGAATAGTGACAGGTACATCTTAAATAACTGGGTATAAATTGACAGTCAAGAGAATGTACAAGGGGGTGGTGGAGGGTGGTAAAAACTGAAAGAAAAAGAGTTAGGCCACTGTAAAATTAATACAAGAGTACTGATCTCCTAAATGTTGGTTAACTTCTAAGTAATCTATAGGAATCTCAATAAAAGTACACCATGTATGTTATCATATCTTGACCACTTTCTGTCTTTTTACTTTTCTTGTTGCTGAGACAAAATACATGACACCTGAAGTTAAAGGAGGAAAGGTTCATTTCAGCTGAGTTTGTAGAGGTTTCAGTTCATAGTTGACTGGCTCCAAGCTGGGGTAGCATGACAGAGGGGCATTGCAGAGGACCAACAGTCCACAGCAGGCAGAAAGCAGGGAGACAGCAGAGAAGCAGAGCAGTGAGCAGGAAGCAGTAGCAGCAGCCTCTCCCTTTTATCCCTTCCAGGCTACCTTCCCTCTGGGTGGTGCCACCCACACACAGGGTGAGCGTTCTCATTATGCACACCCAGGACTGTGCCACACCAATCAGTGGACTAATTCAGTGATCACAGACCCTTAATCTCAGCATCACACACTCTAGATCTGGCCACTTCTGAACAGCTCCAGCTGTGATCACATGAGGCTTTGGAGGGACCTGTAGACACAATCCATAACACTTTCCAATTCCCCTAAATGAATGTAACTATTGTTTTGCAAAGACACTAATTAAAAGAAAAAGTACATTATATCAAAATAATCACTTGAATCCAGATTACTTAACTTTCACTAACCAATATACTAAATGAACAGGAAAGTGGACTAAATTTTCTAACTAAAATGATGTTGAAACTCACCCGGATATGCTGGAGGTAGAGGGATAGGTCTCGGATAAAAGATTTAATCAATCTTTCTTGCATTCGGAAGGTCTTTTCTGTTTCTTCAAATACTTCATCTTTTATCTGTTCAAAATAAGCACGGGCCGTAAACAAATTTGGACTCTTTTATTTATCCTTATCAGAAACATCTTCCATTTAAATGTGAAACTTTTCATGTTTGCCTGAATCATACTGAATTGAATTCTTTCAGTGGCTTTGAAAGACCCTCAAAACACATGGCCCTTCTTCCTCCAAACTATCTTCCCCTCAGTGGCGGACATAAATCCTGTCTCTTGTCAGGCTTCCCTTTTCATTTCCGGTACTGCCACATCTGCTGACCAGGGTTTTCCCTCCTTCCAGCAAACATATCCCATTTCCCTTTAAGGCTCAGATGAACTCTCAGGCCAACAAGAGGCTTGCTTTCACGGAATTCCTGCTTTGCTAAGTACTACAGCATTCAGGAACAAAGTGTAAAACTAAGCAACTAAGTATTTCCTGGCTTGTATTTTTCAGGAATGATTATCTTGGCTAACATGATATACAGCGGTAGGATAGTCTGGAGACCAGACCTGCTCTCAGCACTGTTACTGACATGCTTTTTAAGTCACTCTGCTTCCTTTCTTTGTTTCCTTATTTGTAACATAAGGCATCCTTACTAGTGATCCCTTAAATCCCTTCTAGCCTAATATTACAATTTAGATCTGTCTCCCCAAATGGATTATAAGGGTCTTAGGGGTGTTGAAAACCATAATGATTGTTAAATTTCAACCAACCCGGCCTCCTAGTTTGCTTTTGTATATATTGTAAGCAGCTCACCAAAGCACTAATGTAGGGTTGGGTAGGTGGATTCACATAATCGGTAGCTACAGGCCTTGTTCCCACCAGTTGGCAAGACCAGAAACGGTGCTGACAGGACAATTTGCTAGTGAGCACCAGGCAGCTGCTCTACGGAGCCCTGAAAACCCATCAAAGACTCACTGAGCCTTGAAGCTTAGGGATCTCACCTGAGGGGCAAAGCCAGTGAGGTGCTTCAGGTGGCTGCTCACACGGTTGGATTTCTTGATGATGGAGTGAATGTTCAGCTTGGAAATTTTCTCCATAAGGCTATCCTCATCACCCTTACGGTACTTAAGCACTAGGGAGGGAGCCAAAGTGGTCAGTTTTTTTCTGAAGCTAAATTACATGAGCTAACAACCTGAAAATACAATTTTTTTTCCAAAAGTAGATATAAAATTAGATTAACAACCCAAATTAGAACAGGCCTTTAATGAGTTTATAATTGACTAGACAAAAATATTAATCCAAATAATCATTTATGAACAGATACAACACCTAGAGAACAAAAAAGAGAAACTGGGTCAGGAAAAAGAGTAACGGAGGAAACAAGGCAAAGGTGGAAAAGGGAACCAATCAACGGGAGTCAGAAAAGTTTAAGACCAACACCTGGGTCTGTCCTGTCATCATGGTATGACGAGGAATGGGTCACTTTACTTCTTTGAGCCCATTTTCCTCTTCAACAAAAACACAGAAAGCAATAGTTTCAAGCCCCATAAGAATCATATATAAATGATTCTTGTATATTATACATTACTATATCTTTATATCCAATGATTTACATAGTAAAATACTGTACCTTAGAATCTGATTAATTTCTGCATCATATTTTAGGCACAGTCTGCAGAAAAGTCTACAGATAATAGCAGAAAGAGGACTGGGTAACAATACACTTTGCTGTTGTAGAGGATGAAGATAACATATGTGGAGACAGAACCAATAGGAATAGCTCAATAGCAGAAAGCTCTAAAAGCCACAATCAACATTATATCTGAATGTGGATGACACAATTGAAGTAGAGAAGAGGGAATTATTGTTTTATTTTTTTGCAGTTCTGGGTATTGTACCCAGGGCCTTCCCACTGAGCCACATCCCCAACCCTTTATTATTTTGAGACAGGGTCTTACTAAGTCACTACTGTGCATGAATAGGCTTGAACTTGTGATTCTTCTGTCTCAGCCTCCCAGAATGCTGGGATTAAAAGCAATGGCTGGCAAGGGAAAGATTCTTACTACTACATCAAGAACTGTTTTATCACTGATGCCTGATTTCCAACATCCCCGAGTGGTAATTTCAATATGATTTCTGCCCTTATCTTCCCATCACATTTGTCCCAAATTTTAATGTCATTTTCCCATCACAGCCCCACTGCACCTACTGCCTGCCCTGTCCATTTTTGGTGACGTCATTCTTCTGAGCAGAAAAGCCTCCTCACAGGGTACACCTCCTTTTTGGCAGTTAGGTTTTTCTTACCCAGATCTTTTCGACGTTTGTATTCATTAATGTTAACGTTGATTTCTTTGACAGCAAGGACTGCGTTGGTCAAAGGCACTTTATCTGGGTGGGGTTCTGGGGTGGAATTCAGCAGCTCAATCAGCAGCAGTGGGTAACGCATGACTCTCTGGACAGGTTTGATGAGGAAGGAGCCCAGGTTGATGTAATTGGTGCAGCCCCTGTAGGAAAAGGCAAAAAAAGACTTTGGGCTGCTGTCACTAACACAGCTCCGGGAAAATACTAAACTAAGTTCTAAACTTAGCTCTGTTCCTTTATAGCTTCACTCATTCATTCAACAAATATAGTCCATGCATCACTTAATGACAGCACCATGTTCTGAGAAATGCATTATTATGTTTTTTTACATGTGTAGTTTTATTGTAACAAAGGAACCTACATACTTTGAAGATTTAAAACTGTGCATTACCTTTTTCTTTCCAGTGAAAACAAAAAAGAATTTAAAAATAAGCCAACAAAATTACAATAGAGAATGTCCAATTCCAAATAAGACCTTATAGGTTCTGATTCTCAAGTAGCAGGGTTCAAGTCATCATAAGGAGAAAATTTTATTTTAGAAGTGTCATCTTACACTACAAGGACATCTGTTAACATCACAGTTAAACATGGCAAAGGAGAAGCCACGCTGTCAAATGCCTGCTTAACCCTCCCAACATCTCAAACCCTTTTCTGACCTTCTATACACCACTCTTGAAAGTTTCTTAAAATCTTTTTTAAAACAAGAGAAAGTAGAAGGTATATGTTGGTAAATGCTAACTGTCCACATTCACACAGAGACACAGCATAATCTCTGAGCCCAAAATATAGAGAAAGGAGTGGAAAAGCTAGACTTCTATGCAGTTCTATCCAGGGGCCTAGTACCCTCCAGCTTCCAGCAGTGTAAAGGGAGTGGAGAGTTTTCTTTTTTCCCACAGGGCATGGTGATGTTGATGCCAAAAATCTGTGTGGAGACAGAAGGGGATCAAAGTGAATTAGAACAGAAGGTTGTGGAGATCCTTTCCCACTGTATTCTGTTCAAGGTTTCTCCCCACAAAGTAAGTTGAGAACCATGGGGTTTGTTTGAGAAGAGAGACCTCAAGAACAGGGTAATTGAGCACAAGAGGGGAAAAAAAGACTGTAACTTGCTCCCAGGGACTGGAGAAATGAAAAAAAAAAGGAAACATGAGAAGGTTTGGGATCCATCGGTGTTCAATTAGTCATCTTCTCCTCCACCGGAAGGTTGGGATCCATCGGTGTTCAATTAGTCATCTTCTCCTCCACCCTCCTCTCCTTCCACCCTTTATTATCATCTTCGTCTTCACCTTCACCCTCATTCCAGCTTCATCAGTGGCTTTCATTCCTTTATCATCATCAACCCATTCCCTTCCTCGTCATCCACATCAGGAACCAAGTAATACCGCCATGGATTCGGCTAAATGTCACCTTTCATGACCTCTCCTAACTCATCTGCACCCGCAGCAGAACAGTCAGAAATTAGGTAAAGGGGCTACTGGCTTCATTCTGCATTTGACTTGAGCTTTTCATCAAGTCCTCTCCAGATTCCCATTTGATTTCAGTGGACTCTGAAATTGGGTCAACACCCTCGTTCAGATGAAATTTTCTGGAAAGAACTTTATTTTCAAAGTAAGGATTTTCATCAAAATAAAAATCTACTCTATAATCTGATTTTATATCTTCAAATTCTGTCACTTTGACTCTAGTCAAATAATGCAATGCTTCTCTGTCTTCCTCTCCATGCAGTGCAGACACTTGTGGATGGTTAACCAATGTTACCCCAAAATTTGGGATTTTGGCGATCAACACTGCCCTCTTCTGAAAAACAGCTGGCAAGGTTTGTTGTGTTTCTGTTCTTTCAGTATCTCCTCACTGGTTTGTTAAAAGTCTATTTCATTCTGTACTTCACCAGTATGTTCCATTACTTCTTATTCTTTTTCTGAGGTCTCCTGGCCTGGCCTCATTGGAGCTGAGCTCCCTTTTACCGACTTTGGCCACCTGCGCAGACATGGTGCTGCCCCGTGGTCTAGGAGCTGGAGCGAGTAGAAGGGAAGGTGGCACTGGCTCCTCCAAGGCTTGTTGGCCCTTCCCTCGCCTTCTTGTTCACTGTGCCCTGGACCAGACGACCAGGGAGTGGAGAGGTGGGAGTGGGGAGGGGCGTGCTAGGCCCCTGATTGCCTGGGCTCCTGCTTGCAGAGGTGAGGCAGTGGCTGGCGGCTTGGCTCCCTCACTGGACCTCTACTCTCGGGTCTCTGCTCGCTCTCCCCAGCTCCTCCTCCTGAGAAATGCATTATTACTAGGTGATTTTGTTATTGTGTGGACATCACAGAGTACACCAACAGGGTCTACTGTCTACAAGGTCCCAGGTGATAACCTTAGGGAACTACCATTGTAAATAGTCGGTCACTGTGTTTCATGATTACTGGGCCCCTGACACATACCAGCTACTGTTCTAGGTGCTAGAGATTTAATGGTGACCAAAACTAGTTCCTGCTCTGATGGGGAAAGACAGGCAACAAATAAATATATAAAGTGTCATTTGGCGGTAAATGGTATGAAAAAAAATTAGAAAACATGATTGGGTAAGTTTCTAGGTTTCTGTCTATAATTAAGAATATAAAGTTGGCCTTTTAAGGATTAGGAAAAACTCACTGAATAAATAAGCCACACGTCCAGTAGCCAAGGGACTTACCATTCATTGTATAGGCTCCTACAAAGCAGGGAACATGAGGGAATAAAACAGACAGCATATTAGAGAAATGATGGTAATGTTTTCATTGTCAGAGCATATAACAATCAACTGGATAAAGAAATTTATGATGTCTATGGTGGCACATCTCATCTACTAAAGTTATCCACATATTATATCTTTATAACACTACTCCAAGACCAGAAGACGCTCTCCTGATGGTCAGGAGTAATGACTGTATTCTTCTACTATATGCACTTATTTGGACTAGACTTATCTTCCCAGCTGCTTCTTACCTAAAAAAATGCTGACTTAATATTTCATCTCTACAGATACAAGTGATTTAAATGGACAAAAATACAAACAAAAAGCTTAAGATTTCCAAATACATACTGAGAAAGGGAAATGTGTTGAATAATAATAAATCAATTATGTTTAAAATAAGACGGACAGATGTCATTAGCAGTCTAGACATAAACATTGAGGTTTCAAAGGACAAACTAAACAACTCTGGTTAAATGAAATAGGCAAAACTCCTACCTCAGATCTGCCAAGGAGTCTTGAAGATGCTTCTGGAACTTTTCATCTTTCTCATAGATTTCCAGCAGTGAAATGGCCTCATCATGATTCTGACAGTAAACCTTGTATGTTCCCTCAAGGTCATCCCGGTGATCAAGAAACACAGGTCCTTTGGAATCACAAACATGCAGTGTTATCAGTAACTTTCTTCTTAGGATCCTAAATACAAAGTATATGGCCAAATTTTAACATGAGCTAAATCTTGTTTTCTTTTTTTTCTGGTACCAGGGATCACAACCTTGCACTTGCCAAGCAGACACTTGTGCTACTGAGCTAAATCCCTGGCCCGCATCGGTTAAATCTTATTACAAGAAACAGTAAGGTTATTCATCAAATTAATAAATTTTCATGTAATAGCTTAAAGTTAAAATCTTTCAAGTAGAATATGGAGGACTGCATCATCCATGCATTCATTTTTCAAAACATAGGCACCCACACCTGCTCCCTAAAACAGAGCCTCCAGCCCTGCTCATTGATGCAGAGAAAGGCATTTGCAGGAACTGCCATGTGGGCATGTGATCAGAACCAGAAGGGCCCCCTTGCTCTCAACAGACAAATTTGCCCAGGGATGAAGAAATCCTTCTATAGTATGGTTTGTTTTTCTTTGTGCATAAATTAAAAACACAAGACTATAAACCCACTTTTTTATATTGCATTAATTGCCCCAATCTATGATATAATCACACATGTAATTCTTTTTAAGGTGTTAATAAAATGTATCAGTGAACCTGATTATCCCCTATTTTCACAGTACACTAAGTGCCCTAAGAAACTGGAAACACCGCTGCTAGTTGAGCTTACTAGAATTTACCTGCAATAACTTAATGTAATGGGACATCTGTGATCACCTAATGCAATACGAACACGTCTTTAGCTGTGATGAAGTCATAGGTATGAGTAATATTTTGTGGTTTGTTCCCTATATTCATATTTTAAATGTTAAATTTTAGTTAGAAATTAGTAAAAATAAAAACGTAATCCTGGCCGAGTTCACAGACACCATGAAATGTACTTGCAGACCCACAACCTTAGCCTGCCAGACACCCAGCCCTGGTGTGTACACGAACTTGTAAAGCACAGCTTCTTTTAGAGTTGCGGCCTGAATGCGCCTAACATTATTTTCCTCTTGCCCTTTGTCCTTTTCGTCTTCAGCTTGTAGTGCTCCTCCAAAAAACCAAAACGAAACCCTTTCATCCTTGTTTCCCTTCTTGAAACAACCCTACTTCCTGTTTCTCCTGTAACAATTCTTTTCTGACTCTCTGGACATAGCTCTCCCTCCAGAACCCCAAGCCTTCATCTGTGTTACCTCTGTTCCCGTACTGTGTCCGCAGGCATTCCCCACTCCTGCACAGATTAGTTTCTATGTAAGTTAGATTTATTTCCCTAATTCCAGCCCCTTTCTGTAAGAGAAACTTGATGTGTTTTTGTAAGCCTTACCTCCTGCTGCCCTATCTCACTGAAAGTGCTACTTCTGAGTCTACGCCAAAACTCAACAGTCACTGTGGAACTACCGTCTTTTTGATCTTCAGGGCTAATTTGGAATTTCTGAGCCACCAATGTCTTTATTTTTACAAACTCATGTTTTCCTTTTTTTCTTACATGTTTACTTCCTGTCCCATTCCCTAACAGCAATCTTAGAACCTTCACTACTCAAACCAACTACCATCCACACTCAATTTACTGTTTTTCAATCTCCTTGGTCATGACAATTCTATGTCACTACAAACTAGCACAGTTACACCGCCAGTATCTTCTGAACTGTGGACACAACCTAAATAAAAGTGGGTCATGAAATCTATTTCATGAGTCATGATCAGCCTGTTTTGATGAAACAGAAAAGAAAATATCAGAAAATACTAAACATAGTAAAATTAAGCACAGACATATATACAAGTACATATCCTAGGCCATTATATAAAATGTATTTGTTTCTGGGGATTATGTTTAAATAATTTCAAAAACTGCTCAGAGGATACACTGTTGAGAGGACAATTTGAATTGCGTGCTGTACTGTACTCGTGTGCTTAAAAACTGGATGAAGGACTGGGGATGTATCTCAGCGGTAGAGCACTTGCCTAGTATGTGCAAGGTCATGTTCAATTCTCAGCACCACAAAAATAAAGCAAAACAAAGCAACCACGAAAGGGGGAAAATGAGGAACCAGGGTAGAGAAAACGTGTACTTGCTAGTATATAACACGCTGTCTCGAGAAGACAAGGACACTAGTAACAATGGTTGCTTCTAGTTGGGAAGAGCTGGTTGCATAGGGACATGGACCAAGTAGCTTTCCATTAAATCATCTTTTGTACCTTTCTAATTTTGTGCTATGTAATTTTATTAGCATAAGTTAAGTTGCAAATATATTAAAGTGAATTCAAATTTTAAAAAAATGTAATCCATGTCAATCTGCCTTCTGCTTGTGGCTTCGTAGACTTTTAACCTGCCTTGCTTGGCCTTCTCATTGTATACCTTGGGATGCTGTCCTTCAAGCACACCAAACTCCAGCCTACCACCCCTCTCGGTATGGCTGAGCCTCTGGACCAAGTTCTGAACCTTTATGTTCTAGGATTCTCAGCCACTTTTTCTGTTAACACATCTCAGCCTATTCCCTAACTCCTTGTTTAACTTCAGACAAAAAGTGAAGAGAAAAACAACAACAAATAAAAATAAATCATACCTTAGGAGTGTGGCATTACATGGATATTCTGTTTTAATGTCCGATTTTATTGCTGTCATATGTATGGGTAAATACTCTAAAAGACGTTACTGTGACTATGAGCTTAATAGTGGTCACCAGGCCCCCTTGAAAATTTCCAGGGCTGATGCTATCCCCGTAACACGATTGATGTTCCATGTCCCAGACATTTCCAGGAGATAAGACCATGGCAGCACAGACACATGTCACAAACTTGAAAATAAAGCCCACCTTCACAAAATAGCTTAAACTCCCTTTACGAAGGAGACACCTGCCAACTGACCTGGACTGAACACATGTGTAAGAAAGAGGAGTGATTTTCCACATTCTGAGATGACATCTGGACAGATATTGCTTGGGTCAGGAGGTCATCTGACTCCTGACTACATCTGGCTAGCGCCAGCAGCGTATTCCTACTATCTATGTTGTACAAGTGCTGCCAAAACAAAGTGCATGGACATCAGCTGGTCTCCAACATTCATTTTTGACACAAATGGGACTAAAGGGAAAAAGTCACTTTGGGGAGGATGGTTAACTAAACTTCCCAGAAGGTCTCAAAATAACAGGTAACAAATATTAAGAATTACAATGTACTTGTTTATTTATCCCTTTTAGACACCAGCTAACTCTCATTTCTTATAATTTAAGTAAATGATCTACAGTTCTCATTTCAAGCTCCTGAAAAAAACGTTATAAATTGGGCTCTATGCTTCATCACTGCATCAAAGGAGGGCACTATGACTTTCTAGTCACCTCCCTGACTCTCTAGACTGACAGCAAGGTCACCAGATGGCAATTCCTCCTACTATTCCAGAAGGTGTAGACACACAGTTTATTCTGTGTAACAGAGGATAGTGGTGTGAACTGGGATTATGACCTGAGTTTGAACACAGGTCCCATCAATTACTAGCCACGTGACCTTGGACAAATTTTCTTCACTCTCAGTCTCAGTTTCTTCCTCTGTCAAATAAGATTTAAAGCACCTAAACCTCACAGGGTTGATGTAAAGAACAACTGGCCTATCTGGAGAATGTTTAGTGCATCATACACACGCTAGAAGCATTAACACGGTTACGTGTTCCTTCACATCCCACACCCTTTTGTTCTTACACCCTTGTTCTCCTGGGTAAGTCGTGGGGAGTCTTTGGCCAAAGGAGTGTTTGAAGTGAATGTGAAAAATGAAGGGCCTCTCTGGACAGCAGTTCTAGACTCCTGGAATGCAGAGCAGCGCAGAGCAGAATCTGCAGACAAGTCAGCAGAATTAAGAGCAACTTACTCTCTGATGTTTGCTTTAGCTGGTGTGTTCCCTCTGCCCTCTGATAAGCTTCCTGCCAATAAGCCATTTGAAACTAGATTAACATACGTGATGGAGTAGGTCATCCCTTTGTGTCCCTGTTGCATGACCAAAATTTATACACAAGTGTTGCAAGTTTTTCTTCTTCTACATTTTTGTACTCATGTCCTTGAGTTACAAATAAATAATCACAGAAGTCTCTGCTTACTACCATTTTCCTGAAAGTTCAGAATCAGCTCCTCTGGGTCCTCTCAGTGACTGAACCAAGCCTCATCTCTGAGTAATGTTTCATTCTCTACGCTACCACAGCCACTCACTGCGATGCTAAGTCAGGCAAATGCTCTAGTCTAAGCCAGTATCAGGACCTCACTTCTCTTTCCAACAATCAATGCAGGCACATGCATGGGAACCCAGCTGTGGAGAATGAGGAAGAGAAACTGCATGGAGGAGCTCTGGGACAGGTTCACAAACTCTCAAACTGCCAGAAGGGTTACTTTCTTCTGCTGGATTTTGAGTGCAGCAGGATGGCTGAACTTATAGTGGCCTCTTTAACTATGATTATAGAGAAACAGCAAAATAGGATGTTCCCACCCACAATGCACTGAGCGAGCACAAAAGTGATGGTGTGTCACTTCCAAGATCACGTTGTAAAAGACCCTGCGGCTCCTGTCCCAGGTTTTCTCTAGTTCCCAGCTCACTCCGGGTGGCCACAATTCACTCGTGTCATGAGCAGGGTCCATGGAGAAGCTCATGTGGCAGTGAGCTATGCCTGAAGAGCTCAGTGAGCTTTCTTGGAAGGAAATCCTTTAGCCCCAAAAGATGGCAGGCCGCGAGCCCAGCTCAGCCTTAACAAGACAACCTCAGTCAGGATACTCCCCAGCCACTTTCAGATTCCTGACCCACAAAACCCGAAGTTTACATGGTTGTTTTAAACTGCCAAGTTTCCATGAGGTTTGTTGCATGACTAATAAGTTACCCTGTTTTTAAGAACTAGATTAATGTTCTTCAAACATTTTGGACAAAGATCCACAAGCATACTTTTCAAAACATGACTTAGAATATAAAATATATACTTGGAATAGAAAATTATTTTAAAAGTAATTATTACGTAGTTATAATTGAGCTTAAACTGGCTCAATACCTTCTATTTCATTTTATTAAAAAATACATACTGGGGCCGGGGATTTAGCTCAGCACCACAAGCACCTGCCTGGAAGTGCAAGGTCAAGAGTTCGAACCCCAGTACAGGTTGGGGTATGTGTGTGTGCGTGTGTATAGTGGGTATGATCCTCTAGTCTCAAGACCCATTAAGTGGACTGCAATTGTGAGTCTGAAAAACATCACACTATATGACATCTAAAACTTCTACTGTGAACATACCTTATATCTAAAAGCAGGATGAGATAAAAGGAGACAAAGCAGTCAAATTAACCTCTAAATAATCCCGAACTAACCTCAGGATCAGAAGGACCCTTCCCTCCATCCCACTGAGCGCTGAGACAATGGTAGCAGCTCATACCTACAGAATCACTGATTTCCAGGGCAGCTAACAATTGCTTCGAGACTTTAATCACCATCTGCATATTTCCAAAAAGTCCCTCAAAATCAATGTTTGGAACCTGAGGAAAACAAAGCATAAAATTGCATGCAAACGCAATTAACAGGTACATCACTGGTATCTGGAACATTTGTTTAAGGACTATACAAATACTGCTCAAGGTCAATTTTTTTTTTTTTAACTTAACTTTCATCAAGTGATCTCTGTAGAAACATCACACACTATTTTTTTTTTTTGTCTTTGTGTTCTGAGTCAGGGTTTCACTATACAGTTCAGGCTGGCCTTAAACTCACAGCAATCCTACTGCCTCAGCCTCCTGAGGGCTGGTATTACAGGCATGTGCCACCACCTCCAGCCCAATACTATCTTCAATGCTACCCTTTGTCCTTGGTCTGACTATGTCATCATTTGGATTTAGCGTGTTCTCCAAAGGCCCAAGGGTTAAAAGCTTGATCAACAGCCTGAGGCTCTCCTGGGTAGTGCTGGAACCTTTAAGAAGTTGGGCTTACTAGAAGGAAGCGAGGTCACTGGAGGGGTGCCCCTGAAGGAGACACTAGAATCCTAACCTCCCTCTTCTTCTCCTTGCTCCCCAGCCACCATAACGTAAGTGGTGTGGCTCTGCCACACTCTTCCGGCCATGATGTTCTAACTTGCCATAGCCCAGAAGAAATATAGCCAGACAACTGTGGATCAAAATCTCTGAAACTATGGGCAAAAATTAATTTTTTTCCTTTTAAGCTTATTCTCTCAGGTATGTTGTCATAGTAATGGAAAGCTAACTAAATATTTTCTGCTCCTTCCTCTACCACCACCTTTATAAAATTTCTATGAAACCAATATAGTTTGTAATTATAAAATGCAACAGTACTCACAACCCTTATTTCAAACCCAACAATGTTCTGGGGTAAAAGCTCCCACACGCAGGCCCGGGGATTTAGCTCAGCAGCATAAGCACCTGCCTGACAAGCATGCCATCGTGAGTTCGATCACTGGTACCAAAAAAACCCTCCAAAAAACAAAAGCTCCCACCTGTGCCTGTTGTAGAGGCACCATGATCCGCTCAATGCACATCTCTAAATCCCGGATGTAATCTCTTTCCGTCTGCAGAAGTTCTTCTACCACTTTGGTTCTCTTCTCCAGCATCCTCTGCTCTGGGTTTTCGTTGGATATGGACCCAGAAGGGGCCACCAGGGATGAAGACTGTGAGGAGAGGAGTGTTATTTCTAGAAAAGAAAAAAACCAACCAGTCAGCAGCTCTGGGTGTGAAAGCAAAGTTAATAGTTTGAGCCAAAAAAACATTCCTTGAGAAACAAGCGTCTCTTAAATGTCAACTATCAGGAAACAAACAGGTATGAAGGCTAGCAAATTGTTCCTGCAGAGACTTCTGCTCTCCGTGCAGCATCATCTTGAGGGTCTATCCTAAAAAGAAACGGGCTGCCACCGTGGCGCTGCACACCTGTGACCCAATCCAGGAAGCTGAAGCAGGTGCAAGCACAGAATGGGCAGTCTAGCAACCTAGTGAGACCCTGTCCCTAAACAAACAAACAAAAACAAAACCATTTAAAAAGGCTAGGGATGGATCTCAGTCCTGGGTTAATTTCCAGTAACCATACCCTCAACACAGTCACACGCGCACACACACACTCTCAGGTCCTTTTTTTCTTTTTGAAATAGAGTTTCACTTTATAGTCCTGGCCTTGGACTCACTAAGCCCAGGCTGGCCGTGAATGTGCAGGAATCCTCCTGCCTCAGCCTCCTCAGTGTTGAGAGTACAGGTATGCACCACCATGCTCAGCTTAAACTGGCTCATTTTAAGAAAATGAATCAGTACTTTACAAGTTCCTGGCACAAGGGGTTAAAAGGGGTATAATCTTATCAAGAATTGTTTTCACTTTGCAGTCCTGTGTGGTAGGTGTGACAGGTGGTGCGCACCTTCAATCCCAGCACTCAGGAGGCTGAGGCAGGAGGACTGCATGGGCTATACTGTGAGTTTAAGGCCAGCCTGCTCTAAATTCTGTTCCCCATTGGCAGCAGAATACAAAGCTAGAAAATAAAAAAATTGACAAAGCATGTTAAAACGAATACATATATTATGTGGACACAAAATACTGCCAACTTGCTAGGGGAAGAGAAGAATTAGGAACTATCTGAGATTGGAGTGATGGCAGGTACTGTCATTTCCAGTCACTGTGATGGTTAGGCCTATAAAATCTGATTAGAGTCTTCCTATCAAAACACCAATCAAGACTCACAGGAGGTTTTTTATTTCACATGTCCTAGGTGACAGATAAAAAAATATAAATTTGAAGTTCTTCAATTAAAAGAAACTGTAGAGCTAGACTGAATAGTTCCAAAAACAAATATACATATATATCTAGTCATCAGCTCTTACAATTATCTGCTACATGTGCAGGATGAAAGAATTATTTATAAAGATGGGACAGAATTTGATCATTTAAAATGAACACTAAATGCTAAAAAAAAAAAAAAATGAAGAAAAATTCAACACTGAGACAAGAAATCTCTATAATACTAGTTTCCTTCAAATCTCTTAAGACCTAAGCATAACTATGAGGAAAAACACAAACGCAGGGCCGGGGATTTAGCTCAAGGGCACAAGCGCCTGCCTGGCAAGCGGAAGGCTGTGAGTTCAATCCCCAGTACCAAATTAATTAATTAATTAATTTAAAAACACAAGTGTTAGCCAGATGTGGGAGGCTGAGGAAGGAGGATTGTTGCAAGTTCGAGACCAGCCTGGGCTACAAAGTGAGCTCAAGGCCAGACTGAACTGCATAGAGAGACTCTGTCTCAAAAAAAGACAAAAAAACAAAAAAAAACCCACTTCATAGTACTACAGAGAGCTAATTTTTCACAACAGATTTTATTCTCCAAAAATACTTCCCTCATGGCTCCTTCTCTGAGGATTTAGGAATTTTTTCAGTGTTTTTAAAAAAAGAATGCAATCAAGATTCTAGCTTCTAGAAACCCGGCACTAACAGCAAGCAGAGCCTCTGGAAAAACGGCTGATCTCAGGGCTGGGACGGGGAAGATGATTGGTGGGGCTGAAACACCTTGTGGAAGACAGCAAGACGTCCTCAGCCGGTGCGGGCGGGATGGATAGTGCTGGTCGGACTGCGCACAGCTGGGGTGTCAGTGTACGTTCAAGTAAACACAGCAAGGTGTTATAGTTCACTGAATAAAGTAAGAATCCATATAAACTCCTACTCATAATACATAAATGAATAAATAAATGTGTGGAAAGGCTCTGTCCTATGACAGAATGTCAACTCAAATATTAGAAGAAAATAATGGGAGTTACAAAATAACCATTCTGCAATTAGAACAAAATTTGATTCTGGTATAAATCATCACTGATAATTTCTGTGTTAGTGGGGGAGTGGATGGTGATTAGGGCATATATGTGGCTTTGAATTACTTATTACAAAGATGAAAAAAATAGTGACTATATACTATAGCCGGGCATATAGCTCAGCACCATAAGCGCCTGCCTGACAAGTGCAAGGTCCCAAATTCAATTCCCAGTACTAAAAAAGCAAACAAACAAACAAAGATGGCATCTCCGAATATACTAGGGAAATGAATGGCACCGTGACCCAGTAATCAACACTACTAAGGAAAAAACATCATGTACCTCCGAATATCATGTCTCAAAACTATACAATACCCCTTACATAGTACACTAGTCACAAATGTGTAATTTAAAAGAATCTTGGTTGTTTTGGACCTTTTTGTTTAAAGCAGGGTTCTTCTGTGTAGCCCAAGCTGGCCTTGAATTCATTCTCTGCCTCAGCCTCCCAAGTGTTACAGATTAAAACAAAACTTTTTTTTTTAAGTGAATCTTAAGGAAACCCCAAATTCAAATTGAGAGTTTATATTCTTCAAAATGTCACTTTCATAAAATATACAACATATACATAGCTCACGGATATAACCAAAGTGATAACTAAATGTAGTGTCATCTGTTCTAGACCCCAATTTGGAGGAAAAAATTGACACACAAGTAGGACAACTGGTAAAACTAGAACAAAGGCTGGAGATGAGCTAAATGATTATAAATTAAATTTGGATTTCCTGAAATGGCAAACATCTTGAGGACTGTCATATAAGAGAAAATATATGTTGATGAGAAATACACACTGGTGAGCTAGTAAAGAAGCTGCCTTGTACATGCAAGGCCCTGGGTTTAATCCTCAGAATCACCAAATATATACTGAAGCGTGCAAGGTACTCTCAGATAACTGAGAGGCAAAACAAAACAAAAGCCCCTAAATCAAAACTAGAAGGAATGAAGACACAAACACTGCAAAACGTTAAATGCTGGTTAAGTTGAAGGGTATATAGGCAGTTCTTTGTACTTGGGCAATTTTCTGTAAATGTGGTGTGATTCAAAACAAAGTTTGAAAAGGCGCAATGGAAAAATATCTCTCACGAACCTTTTGGTAATACAAATTGCAAAACTTTATATATAACTGTCATTTCACCACAGTGCTAAATTATGATTCCAAGTTAATTGTAACATGTATGCAATTTATGTATTACAGTGCTAGGGTTGGAACCCAGGGCACTCTACTGCTGAATTACAACCCCTAGCCCTGCAAATCTATTTTTAATAACTAGCTTTAAAATACATTTATGATTTCAAAGCAACAAGTTCTTAGTTTCAAAATATGCTCTCATTGGGTCAGGATTTAGCTCAATGGCGTAAGTGCCTGCCTCGCAAGCAAGAGGCCATGAATCTGATCCCTGATACCAAAAAACCAAAAACGACCAACAAACAAAATATGGTCTCATTAGTGTCAAGTTGAGAAAAGAAACTCATTTTTACTACAAGACTAGAAAATGCTGGAAAAGGAGAACATTTACTGAACACCCACCACATGTGAGGTATTCAGTAAAGCTCATTTAATATTCACACCAGAACTCTTCCCATTTCATATGTTAGATTATATACAGCAAGTAAGGTAGTTGTGGAATTACAACTTAAGTATATTTAGATCCAAATCTTATGTACTTAATCCTGCATCATCTTGCTTCAGTAGCCTAGAATCTCTACAAGAAAAGGCAGCAATTTATTTGCTTCAAACCTTAAAAATTTCCGGGCAAATATTTATTTCTAGAAATCAAAAGTTAATTAATTACAGTAGCTGAAAACACAAAATACCAGCAAGCACTTGTCCAATCAGAAGTCAAAAGTCTTTATGAAAAGACATTTTTATATTACAACAACAAATAAATAACAATTCTTCCAAACTGCCAACTTTTGCTTTGTTTTTTGTTTTGCAGACAGGATTTATAAACTCTTGAATAGCCTTTAAAAGCTTTAAAATACAAACCTCAAATCCCTGTGGGATATTTTTCCTGGATACCAATGCTGAGAATCTGATTTCTTTAAATCAGATCCCATTTGAAGAACCTGGATATATACAATTTTAACAAAACCCCAGGTGCTTATGAAAAGATCTGAACTTCAGACTCCATAAACATAATTAACACTCAGAGTGAGTTTTCAAGTACAGTATTAGAGCAAATAAAAAATATCTGGTTAAGATGTAAAACTTTTTCCTTTGTTTTATACACATACTAAGAAAAAAGTCTGATCTAAAACTTTAGTAGCTGGGGTGTAAGGCAGTGGTACAGCATTTGCCCAGAATGCACGTGGTGGGTTTCATCCCCAATATGGCAAGTAAATACATAAGCAAATTACACCGTAGAATCTGGGACACCAAGTGAGAGAAAGTGGCCTTCACCCTCATCAGCGACCGTGGGAACAGGCTCTGAATCATGCTCTTCCTCACTACTTAGCTGGGAAGCCCTGGAAAAGTTCACCTCCGGGCCTCAATTTCCTCTTCTGTAAAATGCAACGTGGTTGTAGAAATTAAGCAAGGTAATAACTCAATAAAAGGTAAGACTTTTTCCCACAATGTGCCAGAAATTGCCGTCTGCACCACCCTAACGCAAAAACACAGCACACAGAAACATGCCCTGTGCAGAGTCTAAAATTCTGTGAGAATAATAAGATCCGGGGATAAGTAAGCACAGAGAGGAAACTAAGGCCATGAGCCGGCCATCAACAAAACGTGTAGACCTTCCTAGGATGGTCCCGCAGGAGTCAGGGCGCTGGGCGGACTGGATTTACTATCCAGACAAAACAATTCGCCGTTGAGAGTTTCGGGTGCCGCTGACCGCCACCGCCCCTCCTCCAGCCGCCCCCCAGCCATTCCTTCTCCCTCTAGTGCATTATCCCCAGGTCCATTTCCCACGGCTCTAAGGGGCTCCTTCCTGGGTTAACCTACAGCTGCCGCAACTCTGCTACACACTTCACAGAGGCGAGGAGCAAGGGCACAGCCTTCTTCCCTCGCCTAGAGAAGCTGCCTGTCCCTGCTGGGGAAAACTCCTGCGCTCGAGGCAAGGTCCCCAGACGCGTGCTCCCCAGTCCCTGCTGCCCTAGCAGGTACCTGCTTGCCCTGGGCCCCGGGCAGGCGGAGGAGTGGGCAGGTGGGGCTGCAGGCGCGGGGGATCTTCCCAGCGCACTGGAATGCGCTTCGATCTCCCGGGGTCCTTTGAATAAGACCGGCACTGCCCCTTCCATTTCCATATGAATCGTCCCCAAGGCACCAGGCCTTCACTGCCCAGCCGGCCAGGCGGTTGCTAAAGGATGGAACTGGACTCCTCCCCCACTGGACTCAGGCGCCACAGCGCGGTCTTCCTAACCCTAATGAGGTAGGATAGAAGAAGAGACAGGTAGAAAGGAGATGAAATCGTAAATATTTTACTTTACAAAGGCAGCAACTTCAGTGACCCAGGCAGTTACCCAAGATGATCCATCAGCATTCCTCTGGTTAAATTTAGGCGCCTTTCCTTCCAGACCTATCACATCCAAAATTTGTCAGAGATATTGAAAGTTCATAAATTGGCTTGAAAAAGCTTTGCTGGAACCTGATCCTAAAATAAAGGAACAATTGAGAGAATCTAAAGAATGTTCAAATTATGTAACTAAAAGTAACACAACAATTAAACAGAAGGAAAACCAAACAAAAACCTGGGCCCTGACCTGTAGAATGGGCTGGTGTCTTTCGGGGGGGGGGGGGGGGGAGTACATTTTCCAAGGTTTCCACCCCTTCAAGAAAAGCATAAATGTTCTCTGTTCCAGGAGACTGTCTCATCTCCCTGAATGCCCACACTCCGCTCCTGAGTACTAACATTTCTGCCTAATAAAAACCCTTCCTACACCTCTTCCCGACACGACCTGAAAATTCATTTTCTGAGACCAACCAGAGTCAGCCAACCTGCAATTCTGCTCAACCTATGTGGGGGTTAGATTCCCCACAGCTTTATCACAGCTCTGTTACCCTCTTCAGGCCCTGTCTGGTGACACTAGCACCATCAAAATTTCATTTCAGAAGTTTTAAGCCAAGATTGTGATTTCTTTTTTACTCCTTGCTAAACTCTATTTTGAAGAAATGCCCTTTTCAGGGAAGAACTGCAAGGCTACCCCAAACCTGGCAATCACACTGTGACCAGGACTTGCCTCTCTGGGCCCTCTCTGTGCAGTCCCTTTCCCGGGCTGGCAGTGCCCTCACTGTGCTCACTTGCCTTTGCCAAAGGATCCCAGACCTTTTACGGTGGGTCCTAACCCTGAAGTCATCACCTAGCAGCAGATCTCGGCTGGCTGGTCCCAGGACAGTCAAAACCAGGACAAGCAAGAGTAACTCACAGCAACTGGAGCCTCCATGTACCTCGCAAACTTGAAATCAGGGCACAAGAAAGTTGTGCAATAGGACATTTTTAAAGAAAGTGAACAGAAAGAAAAAAAATGGAGTGGAAAAGAAAAATAAAGGAAAACCTGCTCTCTCCCATACCCATTTGTTTTTCTGTTTGTTTTTGGTGGTACACAGAATCCAAGTCAGTCATGACCTCATGACCTTGTGCTGCCAAGCAGGCGCTTATGCCACGGAGCCAAGTCCCCAACCCCTTCATATATATAACACGTAAATGCTGGAGAAAGGCCTGGGCACTTTGAATTTCGTCACTTAGGGAAGGGTCTGAGCTCTGGGGTATAGAGGCTGAGATCAGTGGAGACTTGAGCTCAATCAGTACTCTGTTCCTTGAGGGTTTTTTTCCAGTTCTGGGAATAGAATACAGAGTGAGTTTAATGATATAGTCATATGAATATACACCATTATGCTGAAATACATCACTGTGCACAGTGTTAATGGTCGGCTAATTGGGTTAGAAGATTAGTTTGAGCTGTGCTTTACAACTGCCCTGTTTCATCACTAGCCACCAAAATCCAGAAATGGAATTCAAGCGCACAATTCACAAGAGTGCATACTAGGCCCTCAATCACAGAAAACCACAGAATATCACAAATGAACATAGTAATTTTTAGGAAAAATGTCATGGTACCTAAAAGACCTCTCTACCGAAATTTTAAGCAATCTGAGAGAAGACAACTATGGCAGAGTCCTTCCCACTGCTTCTTACTGGATGATGAGCTGTTGGGTTTCTGCTTCCCTCCACTTAAGGGAGCTTTGTTTAGCTTTAAAATTTATTTAAGTAAGTATTTATATGGCACTTACCATGCATCGCAAACACTGTACTAGGCCCTTTTTGAACACTAGTTTCTTTACTCCTCATAACAATCCTACTGTTGTCCCATTTTACCGATGAGGCAGGGACAAAAATCCAAAGCACCTGGCCCGGTGAGTGGAAGAGCCCAACTGAACCACTCTGGCCCAGATCTGCTTTTGGCCAGTGGCTGTTTCACCTCCAGTCTTTCCCCAGGCGCCCACGTCTTCTGCATGGTGACCAAGAATTCTATCTCTAGGCTATTGGGGCTAATGCTGAAGCATGGCAATTCTAGAGCACAGCTCAAACTCATCTTTTAAGCTGACTGGTCCACACAAACATGCACAGTGACGTATTTGAACATGATACGTAGTCATACGACTTCTCTATTAAAGCCACTCGGTACAACATAACTTATAAACCCTTCTGATTGAACTGAATAGTGTCACACAGAATTCAATAGTATTCTAGGTAATTTATGACAGAAATTATGTGAAGGAAAGGACAAACCTATTTAGCCATGTCCTTTAACTTTAAAAATTAAAGCAAGGAGGAAGAGTAAATAAAAACTTCAATACTTTCTCCACTTTGAAAAGTTAAAACTTTGTTTTTTGGTCTCATGGATGCTAAGCTATTGCTCTACCACTGAACCACATCCCCAGGCTAAACCAAACCAAACCACTTAATGCAAGGGTCCACTTTTAGGAATTTAGTCTATGTAGATAATTGGATGAGTACACAAGATATGTATGTATGGAAATGTTCACTAATGTTTTAGGACTCACCTCAGCAGAAACAACCAAAATTTCCTCAAAAGGGCACATAAAATGGCAGCGCCTGGAGATGGAGGCCGGTCTGGGGTCTGTGGAAGCTGATTCCCTCTCCTACTTCCGCTTTGGGAGCCAAGTGTAGCGAGCAGGAGCACAGGGGCCGGGGCAGTAGGAGGTTTGAGGGTAGAATCTCTCAGGTGCCCTCAGAGCCATTCTGCCTGTCATGCTCTTAGGAGGCTCCCTCCCAATTTGATCAAAAAGCTGGGGGCAACTTTTTGTACCCCCAATGGTGAAGGTACATCTCCACCTGACTTTGGGACTAGATATCGTTGGGCACCCGAGCTCTACTGGGCGCCTTAGGAGAGGCAACCAGATTTTTGCTCATTCCACTTTCATTCCCTACAACCATAAGACAGTGGCATTCTTTTTCTTTATCTCTCCCTGGCCTAGGGAGGACAGACTGTGTATATTTCACTAGGATCCAAGTAAAGGAGCCAGGCTCTAGGGGCATGCAGCTCCCTGAGAGGTCTGGCCAGTTTTTAATGAATAAAGTTAGGTTGAGAGCTCTGGAAAAAAACAAAACAAAATGAAACAAAAGGAGGCTGGGTTAAGAAATGATGGCAAGTCCATATAAAAGGATACTATTGTAACAATTAGCATACAGATTTAAATTGTATTAATATGAAAGAGACAGCTGATGTGTGTTGCTGAAAAACTGAGATACAGAACAGTTTATGAAAGAACGTGATTTTGTTAAAAAGGCAAAAACAATTTTTTTTTTTTTGAGACAAGGTCTCGTTGTCCAGCATTGTCTTGAATTCACTATGTAGTCCAGGTTGGTCTCAAATTCATAGCACTCCTCCTGCCTCAGCCTCCTGAGCACTGGATTACAGGGCTGAGTCACCATGACCAGCTAGGAAAAAATATTTTAACAGTGTTGGAAGTGTATAAATTTTTATTTTCCCTCCCTTTTAAATCTATTTTTAGTGTTTTCATGGTGAACATATAATAATAATAATGAGGACAAAGAATAATAAAGTAGAAAAAAAGGGACATCTTCTATAATATGAAATGAAACTACTCCAGTACTGACGACTCTCAGCCTGCTCATCCATTTCAAATTTTCTTCCATTTTTAAAAAATTTTCTTCAATTTTTAATAATCCAAATTTGTTTCCTGACCTAATCCCTTTAAACTGATGCAGAAGATAAGTAATAACACACTGCTGAAGTAACAACTATCAGGAAAAAAAGGAAGCAAAATCACAATTTCCCGCTTAGCAATCTACAGTTCCTAAGAAGCAACCTTTATAGCAAACCCCAAGAGGAAGTAGTCCCTGTAAATCTGGCCCACTGCTCCCGGCCTAAAGGAATCATACATCCTGGTTTTCCATACTCCCTTGCACGGCGGTCAGCCCACCCAGCCCCCACTCCTTTTTTACAGCACCTAATCCCCCTCCTTTGCAAGGCAGTTTGTCTGGCTCGGTAAAATTTTAGGCCGTTGGCACTTGGCCACTGTCTTCTGCAGGGTTCACAGCAGACTTCTCAGACCACCAAACTTCACTGATGAATCCACTGGATTAATGGTCCTAAATCTAAACAGCAAGCAGATGGCAGTAAAGTCTGCTGTGTGGGACTCCATCTCCCGACAGAGCTCAGAGCTCCCATCCCCCTTCTTTTCCAGATCTCTTATTAGACCCTTAGAAGAACTAAACAGAACTGAGCGAGCTGTGAGAGTCTGCAACTTCTCATGCTGCTGTGATAATAAATTTAATACCAGGAGCAACCAACACACCATTTATGAACACTCACAAAATACACATAAATCCTGGTGAGGTATGGTATGTTGTTGGTAGACTTAAAACCGAGATTGTTTTTTTTAATCTTTAGACAGAAGTAAAATTATCAACAACAGAGACAGTTTTTGTAAAATACTTAGAAATAAAATATTGTTTAATATGCAAATTTTGATTATGTAAGAACTTTTTATGAAAAGCTTTATTTGCTAACTACTGTTCCCTGCAGCCTGATGTTCTGTTTATCAAGTCTCTCTAGGGAAGTTCTTATTGTACTCATTCTGCAAATAAGGAAACAGGGTGCAGAGAAATAAAATAACCCGGCCACGACCACACACCTAATTAGGCGGCACAGTCAAATCTCACACCCTGAGCCGTGCTGTTAGCCACCAAGGCCTGTTCTAAGTCACAGTCCTCTTCCCTAAGCATGGCCATTTCTTGCATTGTATTTCAATTCTTAATAACATTACAATGAGGCCTCAGAATATGCTCACCTACCTGACCGTCTAGCTATTTTTCTGTGCTACTCTATAAAGCCTGACTTTCTTCAGCTAGTGGTTTACATTTATTCTTTCCATTTTTTCATATAACAATTTATTTTATGACTATCCCTACCGTGGGTGGATCTGATTGATAATCTTGTTTAAAGTTTTAAATATAAAAATTATAAATATTTAATAGGGAGCCACCAAGAAAACTGCTAGGAAGTGGGACAAAGGTACAGAAAACTGAAAACTCTCCAAAGCTTTCCCGAATCTTATTTTATTTGTAAGTCATTTCATTGGTGTGGGCTTCAGGAATAGAGAAATGAGTAGGGATAACCTAGATGTTCTTAAAGTTACTTCTCTTTGCATAAATGAACCTAGTTGAACAAGACATAAATTCATGAAACAAAAGGTAATGCAAAATGGAATAGAGTAAGTAAATAGGATCAAGATGTGACACGTGTGTGTACCAAACACCCTACAATAAATATATTCATGTATTGCGAATATACTAATAAAAATGTTTAAATAAAATGAATTTAAGGATTAAGGGTTTGGAATTGATTGTTTTATTGGTTTTTTGAGACAGGGTCTTACTATGTAGTTCAAACTGGCCTTTGAACTCAATATGTAGTTCAGGCTGGCCTCAAACTCACGGCAATTCTCCTGCCTCAGCCTCCAGAGTTCTGGGACCACAGGTGTGTGCCACCCTATCCTACTTGGTTATATTTATTTAAAAGGGTAAACCCAATCTCACAAAATAAAGATGCTTCCAAGTGATTTCTGATATTTTGATGATGATATCTGATTTAATCTAAGGTATGCATAAAGTCCATTATCTTTCCCTTGGCTCTGATTTCTGGAGCTATATAAGGAGCTGCTTCTAGAGCATGAGAAGGAGCAGGTGAAGCGAATAAAGCACTCAGTACAGCTCAAAGCACCTCCCCCGCTGCTGTCATGGGCATGTCTCGGCCTTCTCCGGGCCACTGTCTCCACTGTGTGATCACTTTCATCTCAAAAACTGTGATTTCCCACTCCTTTACTAATGTCCTTCAATTTTGTATCAAGCACACTAAACTAACTCCAGAAGAATCACTTAGTCTATGAGCCCTTTTAGAACTCACCGAGATAGTCACTTCCTGACACTGAGCTAGACAGCTGGCACTTCCTGTTATTATGAAACTTCCAACATGACTGACCATCTGTTGCCTCAGAATTCCTTCACCTTCTAAGTCCAGCTTGTCTCTGTACTTTTTCCAACCTTCCTCCTCACCTACTGTCATTTAAGGCTCACGTTTCAGTTTCCCCACGAAGGCTCTTCTGGCTACGGATTACTGTCCTTCTCTACACTTCACTTCTCAAGTGAAAAACCTTTGCTGTCTTTTTTTTTTTTTTTTTTTGACAGGGTCTCGCTATGCAGTTCAGGCTGGCCTTGGGCTCACTTTGTAGCCCAGGCTGGTCCCGAACTCACAACGATCCTCCTGCCTCAGCCTCCCGAGTGCTGGGATTACAGGCGTGAGCCACCACGCCCGGCTTGTCTTTTTTTTTTTTTTTTGGTAGTTATTTTTTGATATGTACATTCTGAGCACCAAAACTGATAGTATCACTTGCCAACAAATCTTTACTGTGCACCTCTTACAAGCCAAATACTGTGTCAGATTCTGGAAACACCATGTCCATTCTCCACTGGCTTAGACCCCCCTGGCTTGGTCTAATGTGAACTTAGTACCACAGTACCTAGCACAGTGACTGCACCTAATAAGTGACAGTAATTAATGCGCTCTAACACTGCTCTGCTATCATCTTAAGAGAACACATATACAAAGACTTTTTAAAAATCATTAAACATCATAACCTTTTTTGCCTTAACTACTGTATTTAGTTTCTATCTAATTAGGATTTAAAGCCAACACACTGGACACAATAAATCAGGTTTCAGTCTTTCTGAGTTGGACCAGGATGGGAGATGGAAAATAAAAGAAAATGAATTCAGCATCCAAAAAGCACTGTAGAAAGAACCAGGGGAAGATAGATATGCATATACTTTTTTTTTTTTTTTTGTCTTAGTGCGGGAGACCAGTTAAGGAAAACTGAGGCTTAGTCAACCTCCTCTGAGCGCACGTGTTGTGCTCTTTCAGGCACGCTGCAGGTTCCGGGCAAAGTGAGCACAGCTGAGATCCGGCTTGACCTTGCTGTATACTTTAGACATCACAGGAGGCAGGTGACTCTTGTGCTACTCTGACTGTGCCCACGTCTAAGTAAATAAAAGCAGGATGAGCCAGATGCTCAGGGTTCTCTGCCCACTAGAGGCCAGAGCACCCTGCTGCCTGCATGCTAAACTAACTCTGTGTCTGTCTTTTGTCCTTGTTCATTCCCAGGTCGGGGAACAAACTAGCAGGACTAGGTCCCTACAAGTGGCATCTGCAGGAGAAAGACCACAGTCTGGCCAGCTTCCTCCAAGTGGCACCTAGAACAGGGACCTGACCAGTGTAGGGTGGCTTCCTACACCTTAGTGCTGCTGTAGGTCAACTGAAATTACACACATTTCAACATACACTAAAATGTACCCCCCCCATTTTAATGTCTTTAAAATTAACAGCTTGTCATAGTTTAATTAGCAGTCTTCTAATTAAGAGAAAGAATTCAACTTTTGCAGTGTCTTACAACAAACGATATTTCAGATTTGATGGAATACAATATATTTCATCTGTCTTCTTTCAGAAAATACATTGTCCTATTTCACCTTCATTTCTTGCCTTTGCTTGTCGCCTCTTGTTTTACAGAGACCTGGAATTTTTCCCAGACCAGTATTACTTCTTTGAAGATAGACAGAACGTGATTCACAAATAATTGAGATAAATGTTTGGACAAAAACATCATGATTTAAGAAGACAAATCATAATCACAGGAAGGTCTTCGTGTAGGATGGGACTTGACCGGATTGGACCACTTGAATCTCAGAAGTGCTTTACTGTCTCTAATGTATCAATTGTCTCCTAACTCTGCGGCTGCTATGGCCCCATATATATTTCTTCCTGTCTCCATACCTTTTACTCTTTCCGTTTCTTTTGCCTCCAACAGATCATCCCATTCATCCACAATGACATTCTGATTTTAAAAAGTAAACACATGGAAACTGTTCAACTCTGTCTCCTTCTGCTAGTGTCCCATCTTTATACTTTTTTTGCAAAAGGTCTTGAAAGACTGGTCTGTCTATGCATCTCACTCCCAGGTTTCCTTCTAAATTCTTTGTAGATAGCTCTGTATTCTTACAATTCTGGTGAAATTCTCAATCCACTAGTCTCCTTTGCAAAGTTTCATGGTGTTACTGATTTCTCCTGGCAATCAAGTATTGGTATTTTCTCTTTGAATCTTCAGATTTTTTCCGCTTCTCAAATCTGCTTGTTCTGTTCTTCCTTCCAGTCTTCCTCATGCTCCTCCCTTGAACTGAACCCTTCTTAGCTCAGTCCACTGCCAATTCCCAGGTGTTCTTTTCCTCAGAGAAGTCATCTGCTCACGGTTTCAGTGACAACATCTGTAAGGAAGGCTCGCCATGCACACATCGGCTCTGACGTCCGCCTCAGGCCCTCGCCCAAAGCCCATTTGGTTTCTACGATTCCTAGAGTCCAGTTCCTCCTCCCGTATTTCACATCTCCTCCCACACACATTTTTGTCCCAACTCTTTATATTTGCTCTCATCATGTTTCCCCTACTCAGAATGTCCTCCCTGCTTCTCTTTGCCTACCCTGTTTTCCCTTCAAGTTTTAGACAAGTTCAAATATCGATTTCCCTGAAGTCTTCTCTAATAGATTTTCTCCCTTTTGATCATTCATAGCATGTACTATTTGTGCTGTACTTCTATACTTTAATTGTTCATATTTTCACATTTTGTCTGCTCAAGTAATCTTAACATTCCTATATGTATATGGAGGAGTAGCTTTCTCTGGATATCTCCAAAGCTTGGTACAGTGCTGTGTTTAAGAACTAGTTAATAAACACCCATTCAGCTACATTCAGAGAGGATGCAGGATCTACATTTTGGCATAAGCTTGAATATCAACTTTTGCTCCAAAGATTTCAGGTTCACATATTTGCAGTGAAATGAAATCTTGAGACAGGTGTGATGGCACATGCCTGTAATCTCAGCACTAGGAGGCTGAGGCAGGAGGATCACCTTGAGTTTAAGGCCAGCCTGAACTACATAGTGAAACTCTGTCTCAAAAAAGAGAAGAAAGGAAAAGAAATCTTGTATATGACTCCTAAGAACTTTGAATTGTTAAGTTGCCTTTGAGCCACAGCAGGTCTCCCCGGGGTCCCCCTCCTCTCTTGTGTCTTTGCCACATATCTCTTGGCTCTACTCCTCCACCTGCAGCTTTTCTAACGCAGCCCCTCTGTTCTCCAGTGTTCACGTTCACAGAGCACCTCCATGGCTGTGCCTCTGGCTTCAGCTGTGGTGGTGCAGCAGAAGCACTGGTCTGGGAACTGAGAGTCGCAGATTTCTTCCTGATCCACTGAGTCACCTTTGATATACATTTCAATTTCTCTAAACTTCCAAAATAAGTAAGTTGCATTTAAGTGTTTTTCAAACATTTTTTACTGTGATCCATCTTCATTTTTTTTGTTGTTTTGTTTTTTGAGACAAGGTATTGCTATATAGTCCAGGCTGGTCTTCAACTCACTATGTACCCCAGGCTAGCATCAAACTCTCAACAATTGTCCTGTCTCAGCTTCCTGAGTGCTGGGATTACAGTCATGTGCCACCACACCTCACTTATGACCCACATTTCACACTGTGACTCTGTGTGCATGCATCCATAAAATGTTTATGTGTATGTGTATATAACACAGGTACCAAAGGTAACATATGCTTACTTTTACCTAAAGAGATGTATTCTGAAATGTTTTTCTATTCACTTCTATATTATTTTTTAGAAATGCTGGTTGCAATCTGCTAAATAGACCTCAAGATCCAATCATGAAGCCTGGGATGTAGCTCAGTGGTAGAGAACTTGTCCAGCATGCACAAGGCCCTGTGTTCAATCTCCAGCACTACAAAACAAAACAATACAATCATAGGTAGTTACTGATTTTTTTATAAAAATTCTAAGTTTGTTGATGTGTAGGATTCCTTATAGTAATAATATAGAAAGATTCTACAGAACTCCTAAAGTAGAGGTCTTTTTTTTTTTTTTTTGGTGCTGGGGATTGAACTTACGACCTTGTGTTTGCCAAGCAGGCACTTATACCGTTGAGCCAAACTCCCAGCCCCTAAAGTAGAGGTCTTTACAGGTCCAAGGGCAGACAAAGACTTCTAACCATGATTCTTCCACCTTAACTCTCACCTGAATTCTAGTTTCATATTTCCATGAGTTTTTCATTTTGATATACTAATATCACTTAAATTCAACATAGGTAATAGGGAATCTGAACCCCTAGGTCCTATTTCCATTATACTATTTATGCTATTAATAAATGCAAAACCTTAAAAACAACTCTTGCTTCCTATGAGCTAGCAGTGGTCATGTGGAACCGGGAAGAGAAACAAGAAGCCAATTCATCCCTCCTGTGAGCCAGAGACAGCCACATGGGGCCAGGAAGAGAAACAAGAAGCCAATTTGCTCTTCCTGTGAGCCAGTGGCAGCCATGCAGGGCCAGGAAGGGCAATACACCCTTCCCGTGAACCAGCTAATGCAGGGGCAGGGAGTCAAGAAGAGCCGCTCTGATTCAGAGGATCACAGGCTGAGTTGATAGCAACCAAGGTACAAAAACAAATTAATTCTTGCATTGTTTGATTGACTTTGCAGTTCTAAAGCTGGTAGTCTGAGCACCTATTTAGAGGATAACAACACGCAATACAGCAACAATGGGGATTTCTTTCTGTCTTGTTTCTGAAATCCAATACTGTTTTCACTGTTTTGTTTTATTTCATTTTATTGTTTTGCTTTCTTCATTGTTCTGTTTCGATTGTGTTTTGTTTTGTTTGATTTGATTATGTCTGATGCTATGGGCAACTATTTTGAAAATAACAAGAGGCATTATGGTAATCACCATTGAGGTCCTATTAAAATCCTGTATGACTTTCACTGTTTTGTTCTGATTGGCTTTATTCTGTTTTATTTTATGTGGTTTTATTCTTTAAAATAAATTTTAAAATATGTAACAAAAGAGATAACTCTTGGTCTAGTTATAGAGGGATAGCTTACATTGTCCTAACATCCAGACTGATAACTACTAAGACATCTGGACAAGAGTTAAAATAATGACTATATGTAAGCACTAGAAAGCAATCAAAAACAGGCAGACAATGAAGAAGACATAACTGAAAACAAGATATAAAACATTGACATCTATCCAACATCTCCCAAGTGGAAATCTCTTGGGATGCTGGGGCATAAAGCAGCAGTGGAGAGCCAACAAGTGGCACTCATACTGGGCTGAGGAGCCAGAGGTTCCAGTCTGGGGCTCTAAAGGGGCTAGAGGTTAAGAAGGTAATCATAGAAAAGAGGAAGCCACACAGAGAACCCCAAAGTTCATGTAGCAGTTTCCCTGAAATTCCTGAAATAAACTATGTATGTCAGCAACAAGATTTCAAGGATTCTAGCAAAATCATTATCAGCTAAAGAGCCCTACAGACATTCAGCAACTGATGGCTGCTGGAAAGGCATGTTTGAAATGTGAGACCCTGAAAATTAGTAAGTTCAATCAACATTTCCAGTTTTCCACTGAAACCTCAGTGGGGCCTCACCTTAAGAGTAAGGGCCACCTGCCAGGATGGGGGGGGCCACAACCTAGAACTAAGGGCAAAACCTATGTTAATACCTGCCCTAACAAACCAAGACCAAAGCTCGCAGAGGAAAATGTACTGATAAAACTCACAAGGGAAGAAAGCCAGGAAGAGACTTCGTTTCAGGCATGGAGACAGGTCAAAGAGAGCCGCAGAGCAGCTTTGTTTCTTTGATAAATTTGAGATGGGAAGGAGAAGAATGTGAGAAGAAAAAGTGAGGGAGGAATGGGGTAGGTCCACTCAGACCCCTCAGCTTGAGGTGCTTGCAGGTCCAAGGGCAGATGTCCAATGGGGAGCAATGACTATCAATCTGGATCTCTAGGGACAATGAAGTGACAGTCCAGTGGGGCAACTTGTAAAGGAGAAAGGAGGTGGAGAGATAAAATACAAACAAGTGGTAATTTATGGTACTATGTTCCAGACATGTGAGTGTTTTGCTTCTTTTATCTCACTGTGAGACAGGAATTATCTTCATTTTACCACTGGGTAATCTGAAGCTCAGAGAGGTTAATAATTTGTCTAAAGTTACACTGTTAGTAAATGGTGGAGCTCACATTTGAACTGAAAGCAGAACCCAATAGCCACTCTAGCCCATGTCTCTGTTTGTACCTACATGTGGTCACTGTGAAACACTTTGTCAGGAGCCAAGATTTGTACTCTAAGACAGCTCCAAGTGTTAGAAAACAGGAAGATGTTTAGTAAGATTGAGCTTTTATTATTGATCAAAGAGGATACCAGGAATAAGAACAAGGGATGCCAACTGAGCTTTTAAAAACATATGAATAACACTTCCAAAAGTTAAGTTCTCAAATTCAAAGTTCTAAGAATGGAAATGATTTAAACTGGCACTGAGCTGGCTTGTTTCAGAGAGATCACAGGGCACATTACGACACTCCCAAGAGAAGAGATTGACCCTTGTTAAATCAAACAGAATAAACAAACTTGATTACAGTTAGGAGGGTTAATACAATAAGGAACTAAAAACAGGAATCAAAGTTCACTGAACAAACAGATACGGGGAGAAGGGAATAGAAACGAATAAAACCAACACAAGGAGAAAAATTCACTTTCTTCTCTCTTGACCTGAAAGGAATTTAGAAGTAATATAATCTATATCATTTCAGAGAAAATGCACCTAGAGAGAAATGACTATCTCCTAAACACCTCAGCTTCCCAACGAAAGCCAGACTTGGTTTCATTTTTATCCTTCTGAGCGCAGGTAGAGAGCCTGCTTTGTCCAAAATGATGCCCTGGAAATTTAAGTTAATTAAGTGCGTGTTGAAGGATCACTGACTAAACCACTAGCAATTTCAGGATCTTTGATGGTGTTTGGTACAAGTCTATTCAGCCAGCCTACAGTGAAAACAAAGCATCCACTTCAGAGCAGAATGTTATCTTCTCTGGCTCTCACTAACCGAACTCTTCTAAGTTGCCCAGAACTAGACAGGCTGCGTGGCATGAGAAGAACACATTATAAAAGTTCAGTAGGGAGCACCACAGTTATAAAAGCAACATTTGAAGCAGGATATGATGGTACACACCTGTAATCCCAGCACTCTGCAGGAGGACGGCAAATTCAAGCCTTGCTTGGGAAATTTAGCAATTTAGCAAGACCCTTTCTCAAATAAAAAATAAAAGAATTGGGAATATAGCTCAGTGTGAAGGCCCTGGGTTAAATCCTCATTATTGCAAAAACACAGTGAAACAAAAGACCTTTCATACAATTGAAGAAGACAAAATGGCAGGAAAGAATCTCTACATGATAAAAAAAAGTGTTTAAAAAAATTTTTAAGACAGGGTTTCACTATGTTCAGGTTGACTCTGAACTGACTATGTATGTAGCCCAGGCTGGCCTTCAATTCGCAGTGATCCCTCTGCCTCAGCCTACTAAGTGAGGGGACTGCAGGTGTATGCTCCACATCCAGTGAAAGATTTTCAGTATACCCACTTTACAGATCATTTATAAAAGCTCAGTGAAATGCAATGGTTTGAATACCTAACACATAGAAAACACCCTAAAAAATAGAAATAATCTGAATTCCACAAGAGTTTTAATGTTCATTATTCACTGAAGGCTCCAGAGTGTCAAAGAATAAAGTCTATAAAATAAGTCTTCTTTTCCACTAATGTCTAAAGAAGCATAGGAGCTGGAAAAAGAAACATGCCAAGAAAACACATTTAACTTTGTACCTTCGTAATTTGCTGTCCCCACAAGACAAAAAAATACTAAGGTAAGAATGAAAAGAATGTTGAGATAGAATAGTTGACAAAACCCAGTAGAGTAAAGGAAAGTTCCCATGAAATATTCCTCTGGTTTTGAAAGCTCTCTTACATACTTACGGCACTACACGTACCCTTTCTATAAAACATCTCCCAAAGAATCACATCTCAAATGCTATTGGCACTAAAACATCTTTGGATAAGAACTTACGGGAGAAGTTTCCTTAAATACACTGGCATTCCTTGTTAGGATCACCACTCTTTTCATTTATTTTCATACTTTATCCTCCCTGAAGGCCAGCTGAGTTCCTACCTTGGGGTTTTTTCCTGTTATGCACAAACTCCGAGTGCCTCAGGGTGCTAGGTGCAGTTCGGCGGAAGCAACTATTTCTTCTCCAGGTGTTTGGGCCACTTAATGTGCTCTCTTCATCTAACTTCCAAGTACTCTTCTCTAATAAAAGGCTCTGAGGGATCCCAAAATGATGTTCTCCTTGCTCTTCACTGGAACAGTGATTCTGTAGACCATCCAGAATGATCCCTCTAGCCCTAAATGACACCGTTTCAGGTATGTCAGAGTCATACTTTGAATTCCCTACCTGATGGAGAGAATCTGTTCCTCTGTAATTATGAGCTTTATCCTCATAGTTTGCAGAGAATGTGTCACAGCCTTTAATTTTCACATCAGAATTACTCTGATCCATAGTATGAGTCTTTACTTTAGGACAGATTTCGCCATTTTGATAAACATTCTTTTCCTCTTCACAGTGTTTAACAAATTGTTTACTTTCGCTGACACCATTCAAACCTACAAAGTCCATAGACTGTCGATTACTATTATGTTCAGGAACATGATATAAATTGTTAAGCTCTCTGTTATGCAGTTTAACTTCTTTACAATCCTCAGGAGAGTAATTAAAATTCCGGAGGCCCACACACCAGTTTTGAGGTTGACACGGATCCCCTGAAGAACCATCCACACCTGTGTAGCCACTCCATTGCTCAGTTTTGTTCAAGTCCTTAGGACTGTAATTCAGATCCTTAGGATCAACAAAGTCATTCATCCTCCCACGTCCTCCATCTTTCACGATCACATCTGGGCTTCCTAAAGACCAATCATCCTTCATCACAGGCCTCAGGTTCCTATCATCTATACTTTCTGGATTCTTATAGCCAAAACAGCCTCTTTGGAACAGACAGTCCTCTCCACTTTCACTTGCTTCCCCATAGTCAATAGAGCTTGGTTCACTCTGTTCAAAATCCCAGTAGCCACAATCCCTCTTTCTGTAGGGCCGATTCTGCCTCTTGGCCTGGAATGTGGAATCCAAGTAATTTTCTGTGTAAAGTTCATCCAGTACTGCAAGATTTCTGCTCTGGAGACTCCTGCAGTCTTCATACTCCCAGCTAGAGTCCCACGGCTCTTTCTTTTGCACTTGGCTTTCTTTTCCAATCTCATGAATTCCACTCATAGCCAACAGACATGAGTTTTACTTCTCTTTTCCATGGGTCTGGGCTGGGTCTAAACGCTGACAGGTGCAGTCTCACCTAAGCCTGAATCTGTCCAGCTTAAAATGTCTCCCAAGGCACAGAGAACATTCTTCCTGTCGTTCTGGTTAGAGTGTGAAGCACTGTGGAGTCATTTCAAAGGCAGGATCCAATCAGTGAGCTATGATATCTTTCCCCTCAGAGGCCAGGAGATAATTAGTAACTAGACTTCATGTGATTGGGGTTGGCAGTCTTGTCGGTATTTCCCTCAAACTGGTCAAACTGGCTTGGCTACTTTATGTGAAGGTAAAAGTATTGTGTTGCCCTAAAGGTTTTGCAGAAAAAGCAGTATGAAAGAAAAAGAGCTCCCTTTAAAAGTCCCAGGTAGGGAAATATATCAGGTCCCTCTGCCTCTTTTGTCCCTTAGTAAGCCACTGGAGGTAAACAAAGGCTAGCACATGTAGCTCAAACCAGAATCCCATTCACTATCCTCCAATGCCAATTTTCTAAACCTTGGACCTCTGAAACGCTTCAGAACTCCTTTTCCTTTATGTATAACCAGAACTTTTCCTCCTTTGAGTGCTTTGCTTCTGTGGGATTTGTTAACCAGGTAGGACACAAGCTACCACTGCCTACATACCAGCTGGTCCTCTGACAGAAAAGATTCTTTGACTCTGCTCTAGTATGTAGATAATCCTATGGAATAATAGTTTTTAAAAAAATCTATCCAGAAGAGTTTACGAATACTGTCACATTTTCTAAGGTATTCACATGCCAGAGAAGCATCAAAACCATTTCCTGATTCTTTTCTATCCAATTCATACAGTATATTTATGAACTGGGAATGAAGCTAGAAAGCATAAAGACTGATATAAAAATGCCTATTTGAAATAAACAAACAGTAAGGAGTGGGGGGAAATACCTCAGTGATAAAGCACTTGTCTAACACACCTGAGGCCTTGGGTTCAATCTCTAGAACCAAAATGAAACAAAGTAAAACGCCAAAACATTAGATAGATACCTGTTATATGTGAGTGTGGAAGAGAAAAATATCAACAAATGAGTCCTTGCTTTATACAATGCAGAAGCCACATACTGTAAAATAAGATGAAATGCGTAAGTGCTGTATACAAGCACAGATGGCACCGGTAACAAAGCAAAGTTCCTGGTGTGCAGTGGAAGCTCTAGTGGAAGTGGTGGCACTGAAACGGTGCCCTCCAGGATCAGCAGCAATTCTACGGACTCTGTATATAGAGAACTAAGAAATGGGGAATGGTTTGAATAAAGGTAATGAGATAAGCTGCAGAGCCAGATCCCAATGGACCCAAATGCCATGTGTTTCATTCAATGAGATGATGAAGGGTCTTTGAAGATTTTTGGTAGGAGAGTACCATGCCAAGAGAAGGCCTTCATCAGTGTACCTCGTTAGCTCTCTAGACATTTATTGGGCATCTAGAAATAATTGACTGAACTTTTATCTAGTCCTTATCTGTGAAATAATGTAAAGAATGCTAGAGACCAGGGTGAAATGCTCGATCCATAATTAGATGTTTATGACTTGTAAACTATGTCAGACTCTATCAACTCATCCATAAACTAGAGAGCAGCTTAGCTTAGGGGTCAAGAATACAGGTTTTAATAGCCCTGGGCTTAAATCCTGACTTTGGCACTTACAAATTGTATAATCTTGAAGAAGCCATGTAATCTCCCTAAGTCTGCCTCTACATCTTCTCACTATCAAATCTATCCTGCTACCTCTCAAAGGCTAACGGAGGGCTGGGGATTTAGCTCAGAGACATAAGCGCCTGCCTGGCAATCATGAGGTCGTGAGTTCAATCCCCGGTAGGAAGAAAAGAAAAAAAAAAAAAAAGAACACTAACAGGACTGTCTCTGCTCTGTTCCAGGCCAATACCTCTCCGTTGGTTCACTGGATTCCACCCTTTGCAGCCCCTCAAACACCCCGTTCTAGCAGTTAGGCCCACTCTCTCCTGCTTCTTCAGTATGTCCACTCCAGTGAATCAGTAAGCCCAGGAACACACAGCAGTGATTCCTAACTTACAAACAACTTCCACTGGCCCCCAAATCCAATGTCCCTTCCAGCAGCCACCTAATTTCTTCACTATCATTTATAGCAAAACATTGTGAAAGACTTTTCAGCACACCAAGCAGTCAATTCCACTGCTTCCTTTGCTCCTATTCTCTTTTCAACCTACTCTTTAACCCACTCCTGTCCCATCGACACCACTTCAGTGAAGCTGCTCTGGCAAAGGTCACTGATTCCAGTGATCATTTCTGAGACTTCGTCTTATATGGGCTCTCCACTTTGACCAGGTCACTTTTGCCTTTTAGGAACTCTTCATCCGGCTTTCCTTCCACCTGACTGACTGCCCCTCCTCTGCTGGTTTGTCTCTCTGGCCTTCCACACTCCTGAACATTGGCACACCCCACAGCTGCAGACTGGATCACATCCTCATACATCCCCAATACCTGGCACACAGTAGGAGTTCAAGAAAGGTAAATCTAATGAGGAATACAGTTTCTACTCCTATGCAGTACAGCTGACTCTCAGCCTAAAGGCCAAGAAGATCCCATCCCCATGGCTAAGATGACTCCTATGATGAGACAGTATCACTGTGTCTCTGCTGGCTCTTTGGAGACTGGTCTGGAAATGAGGAAGGAGCAGAAAGACAAGTTCAGCAATAGAGAAGAGTCTAAGCACTGGTGACAAGAGACTGGGAGACAAGAAGTGGGGAGGCGTGGTGTTTGTAAAAGAAAATGACAGGGCTTTTAGAAGTGTTTAGGATATATGAGAGCTTAAAATGAACTTAAAAGGTAAGTTAAAGAACACTTAAACTAGAGAAAATATAACTATAGAAGCTTGTGGGCACTGCTAGCATGAATGGGAAAATATTTTTGGAAAGCAGAGTAATTTCTTGATAAACTAGTGGTCACAAGCATATCTGCAAGAAAAATTAAATATTCTAAAAATACATATTGTACTTTCAAACCCAAGAATATACTGAATTTAGCAGGCAGTTTTCAACAGAAGGGGGTACTACAATATGCTCTGGCTGACATAAATAATTCTGAAAGCTGGCAAGAGTTCACTGGGATCCCTTCCCCTTGAACACTTGCAGATCCAGGAGGGAGGGAGAGGGTGAGGAGGGGGAGGGAGAGGAGGAGGAAGAGGAGGAGGAGGAAGAGGAGGAGGAGGAAGAGGAGGAGGAGGACTGTGAAGAGCAAAGATCCTGATGTGAGGAAGGCTGACTCATTCTACAATTTACTACATAGACACTGTACTGAATGAGAAGAAATAATGACATCCTGGCACTCACCTGCACTATGGTTATGGCTCACAGCAGTAAGACAGACATCATGCTTAACTATAATGGTCAGTATCAGTATGAGCATCAGATTTTCAAAGACATACAAATATGAATGATCCTATTACTGTGTTGTTTTACTAATCAATGTATAGTCAGTGCTTAGCTCAGAGTATGTATTTATAAACATTTAGCTGTGCATGGGGTTGCATGCCTTTGATCCCAGCACTCAAGAGGTAGAGGCAGAAGGATTGAGAGTTTGAGGCCAGCTTGGGCTACATAATGAGTTCAAGGCCAGCCTGAATGACATAGCAAGATCCTGTTTCAAAAAACAAACAGGAGCCAGGGATACAGCTCACTGACACAGTGCCTGCCTGGCAAGTGCAAGGTCATGAGTTTGATTCCTGGTACCAAACCAAACAAAACCAACCCAACAAACAAATAAAAAGAAACATTTACTGAATAAAGAAATAAATACCCACTATGACTATTTGTCAAATTTAGAAATGAGAACCTCACCTTGATGTAGAAAAAGACTATGATGCTCAAATGAGCAGAGCAGTACTATGTAGATCTGTCCATGGCCTTGAAAAGTTACATTTACTGGGAAACCTGCACGCCTGAGAGGTAATTTGTAATGTTTGTGTGGTTAAGAAGTCAACCTGCTCATCAGATTTGAAGGTATTGTGCTTTAGATATGGACCTTGACTTGCTGATTAGCTACCCATTTGAGTAGAAACTCCTTGAGGGCAGAGTACATCTACCATGTTCATCACTATGTACGCTGCCTGCCCTCAGCACATTGGTAAAAAATAAACAAGGATTCTAGATGAATGAATGATTGACCTGAAACCCATACTGAAGCCCATACTGAATAACATTTTTAATCCCCCAACATGTAACAATCATAATTACCTTCCACTATTCTATTCTGACTACATATGAGTTTCAAATTCAAAACAGATTCTCAGTCAGAGCTAAACAACAGTTAATCTGAGCTTTCTGTTTCTAAAAATTGAAGTCTAAATTATTTGTATTGATCCTTCTATAGAGAAAAGCTAAAAATTCATAAAAATACTAAAACACCTTAAGGCCTGAGGTGGAGCTCAGCGGTAGACCATTTGCCTAACATGTGAGGTCCTGGTTCAATTCCCAACGCTACAAAGGAAACAAACAGGCAGGCAAGCAAGCAAACAAACAAACAAACAAACAAAAATACAAACATGCTGATAAGATGTAAAGAAGTACAAGCCAAAGCCAAAGGGAAAACTAGAATTCAGAAACGTAAATGACCATAAAAGCTGCATTACATGAGGGTATTTGACAGTCCTTATAGACTTGAGCTTTTATATCAATAGTCTTCTGAAAAGGATCAAAAACTTAATGCCTAGAGCTCTTGCAAAGTGAGGAGTCTAAAAGGTGACCTTTATTCCAATAGTTCAAGATTTTAAAGGATTCCTAAGGGTAAATCAGTGTTGGACTAAACCTCTTGTGAATTATATCTGGGTTTCTAATACTTTGCTCATCCAAAATACATTAAGTCCTGAATAGTTTAAATTGGTCTTGGGCCAGAAACAACTAGTGTTTCCATGTGGAAATTCTCTCTCAACTTTTCTTGAGCAATTTATATGTCTAAATTCTAAGAAAAATCAGTTAAGAAATCTGGAAAAATGGGGATGGGGATTTAGCTCAGTGGCATAAGCAGCTGCCTTGTAAGCATGCAGTTGTGAGTTCCATCCCCAGTACCAAAAGAAAAAAAGAGAGAGAGAGAGAGAGAGACAGATAGATATCTGGAAAACAAGAGAAAGTAGTAGAATTCTCCTTTGTAAATGAAGCCTAGCAATAAATGTAGAGATGCTGTGTGCTTGAAGAAATCCATTCATAACAAGATAAAAACAAGTTTGAACCACTGGCACGAAAAGCAAAAAGATTACTATTGAGATTTCCGGCAACCAGTACAAGAGCATGCAGGATGGAAAGTCATGGGCAGATCTAGTCAGTAAGTTTTGTTCAGATCTGTTGCAATGCTATACATGTGTTTATAAGTATGTGGCTTATGGCCCTGTGTGCTGCTAACAGTGAATCATTCTTGCAAATAAGTATCAATAAGCTTATTTGCATAGTATGATTTTTACAAGTCTTGTAAGTGATGGTCCAAGAAATCAAGTTTGGAAGCAATGTCCTTAAATTTAGCAATTCTGATCCAAGTTCTATGTACAATCAAATCTTGCTGAGAGAGGTGAATGTTCTGTCATTTGAATATTAACCCATAATGTCTAGCCAGTGTTTTTCAATGTTTAATATTTGCTATAGGTTATATCATTTTGTTGCTTATTTACTTGGTGTTGAAGATTTAACCCAGAGCCTTCCACATGCTAAGTACCTGCTCCACCACTGAGCTATACCCCATCCTCTCTAAATATTTTAACAGAAAAGATGCAGAGAAAATGTGAATATTACTGTGAAAAATTACTACTATAAAATACAAACTTTATCTAAAATGTGAATTAGCCAGGGATTTAGCTAAGTGGTTCAGCCCTGTCTGGCAAGTGCAAGGTCCTGAGTTCAATTTCTGGTACCAATTTAAAAAAATGTGAATTAACAAAAGCAGTATGGATTTTAATGGCAAAAATCAAAATCAGAATAAGCATATTTTCAATGATAAAATAGAAAATGAGTTTATATAAAACAAAATGCACTATGATGTCCCTACCTTTTGGATATACACTTAGCAATTCAACCAATTATCAGTGCAAAATGGAAACTCTCCCATTTTATCAGTCATAAAATAAAGATCAACTCCATCTGATAGGGCAACTAATGTTTTATGTATTTAAAATTCTATTTTAAGAGTAACTTAAAAGCCGGGCAGGGAAATTCACACCTGTAATCCTAGCACTCTGGGAAGCTGAGGCAGAACAATTATAAGTTGGAGCTTAGTCCAGCCAATTTAGTAATTTAGTAGGACTCTGTCTCAAAATTAAAGAGCCAGGAATGTAGCTCATCACTCTCTGGGTTCAATCTCCAGTACCACAAAACAAAGTAAAACAAAAACTCCTTAGAACTTTAAATTTCAGGATTGGCTATAATACCAGCACTCGGGAGGCTGAGGCAGGAAGACTGCTGCAAGTTCAAGACTAGTCTGGGATACATAGTGAGTCTAGGCCAGCTTAAACTACAGAGCAAGAACTTGTCTCAATCAATCAGTCAATCAATCAATCAACCAATAAATAAATAAATTTCAAGAGTAGAGGTTACATAAGACTGAGCTAGAGAAGTAAAGTCTACTACTCAGACTGATAAATTTTCTCCTCTTGAAAAATTGCTTGTATTGTTGGATACAGTAAAAGAGGACCTTAAGAGACATGGTCTGTAATTACAAGGAATAAGTAATTTCATCATATTAGCAGTAGATATAAATAATATATCTAATGAATAGTCACATAAGATAACATCAACACTCCCAATGACATATTTGGTAGATCCAAATTTTTAAAAATATTTCTCCTATCTACTGACTCCTGAATATGATATAAATGAGGTAACTTCATCTTGACTCGAATTCTCATTTATATCATATTCAGGAGTCAGATGGTTTAGGGGAGAAATGGGGATCTCAGGAAGAACACAGCTGATCTTCTCTTCGTTGTACTCATGAGATTCATGTCCTGGCTCCTCCACCACTAAGGAGTTCTCCAAAGCATCCCAAGAACTCGCTGAGGTTTGGGTAAGGCTG